>JARHVA010001574.1:2095000-2225000 GCA_037957365.1 Torreya grandis
CCATAATTGGAGTAGGATCCTCAATATTATAAGGTGTGCTTGAGTTTGGTTGTGTTTTAGTAGATGTATCCAATGTAAGTTCACCACTCTTGATTAAATCTTGTATTATATGCTTCAAATAATTAAACATGTCCATGTGATGTCCATGACATCTATGATAAGAATAATAATATTTAAATATTTTCTTATAAAGTGTATGAGGTAATATAATCAGTTTATTTAAAAGAATTTGTTTGATAGTTTCACTTGGAGAGGTTTTATATTTATGCTAACTCTGCAACTCATTAGTCACAAAATTATTTTTTCTCAACCCATGTCAAAGATAAAATGTTTTGAGCCACATATATTTTGAATGGGGGGATAGAGATGAAATTTACAAACTTATCTTCAAGTGATGTGACCCTTAGAGATAATTTTTGTTCTTATTTTTTTAACTTGTCTATGGAATGCATATTAGTAAGAATATAATGAGTAGGAATGGTGTCGCTCTAAATATGCTAATATAATGGTTGAGTATATTTGATGGATGGTTTCACTAGGTATGCTACTAATATTGGATTAGGAATATTTTTATTTATAATCACAAATCCCAGACATTTCAGATTTAATAGTCTTCTAAAATTATATAGGAATATGCACCATAACTCTTTATGTTGTGATAACATGGACCTCCATATCCAATATAAGCCTTAGGAAGTAAATAGGAGAGGGATTTTATCTATCACCACCTTTGAGGTATAAGGAAGGACAAAAAGGAGTCACTTATGTCATTTCATATATATTAGTAACTATAAGCATCTTAGATTCAATATTTATGCAATATGTGTTACCAATGAGAGATAAGACATAAGAGGAGGTTCTAGGGTTTGTACTATATTCTGATACTGAAATCCTATGTGCATGATCTGAACACATAATATAAAAGGTGACATAATACCTAAAATTACTTAGGTGGAAGTTTTAGTCAAAATTTAATAATCTATATAAGACAGATGTGTTGAAGTATGGATAGTAGCACCAATGCAGGCATCCATAGGGTGACACAAGTGTTCATGCTAACAAAAAACTAATTTTTAGAAACTGGTGACTAGATTAGAATCAACATACAATATATTTTTTACACCATCATTATTTAAATTTTCTTATGCATTAGTTTATAAACTAAGTATAAATTCTCCTTCATATTGTTATTATTAGAATATTGAATGTTGTACTTTCTATATTTGGCATATGTTTAGATTCAATATTTCCTATCATAATATCATAAGAATCTAAATTCATTAATTGGTTTGATTTTTTAGAGTAGATTACTTCTTATTTCATTATGATACTCTTTCATTATTAATACTCATTTCTAAAAAGGGTTAAACCTTTGGTAAACCTGACTTCTGAGTCTTCTCTTGTAAGTACTATCTTGCTCTAGGGTTTTTAGCCTGTTAGGGTTTTTTATTTCAGTAATTTTCATATTTGAATTTTTCATTACTTGTGGCATAATTTTTTACATTTATAAAATATGGAAAATGTTAAAAAATTATGTTTAAAATTGAAAGATAAATCAACCCTAATCAAACATTTAAAAAATGAATCAAGGATTAATTAATGCATTATTACATGTTACACAAAATGAAATCAATAACCATGCTAAGGCTAGTATATCCACATCACATAATTGGGAAACCTTAGATGGTAAAACTATTGCTACATCCTTTATGGTAACAATTAATACTTCAACTCAGTTACCAGTTTCAATGCCTGCATCAATGCAAGTGGTGTTTTCATCCCCTTTGCTAACTTCTCAATTTTTAACTCAAAATTTGAATGGGTTTATTATGCACACTCTTTTACAAGTTATTAAAAATTTGGAAGCTAATGTTACCAACATTAAGAAAAATGTTGTGAATTTAACTCATGTTATTGATTCAAAAGATGTATTACATAATCCTCTAGTACTTGAGATATATTTTCACCCTTTGCCAACTAGTTTTTTACATCCATTTATGATGGCAAGGGTGATCTTGAACAACATTTTTGATCTTTTTATGGAGCATGTCTTGATTATGGTTTAAATGATAAAATTTTGACCAAATTATTTTGAAGTCTAAAGGACTATGCTTTTAAATGGATCTATGATTTACCAATATAATTTGTAAGAGCATTCAAGCCTTTGGAGGATAATTTTTAGCACATTTTTAAATCAACATTATAGAAAAGATGTCATATGCACAAATTGGTAGGATAAAACAAGGAACCAATGAGCCTATTAATGAATATGTATTGAGGCTTAAGACCATGTTGGCCAAAATTACAAATCCAATGGTAGATAAAGAGCCTCAAGATATCTCTAGGCAAAGATTGCTTACTCCCTAAAATGATTCTATTATTTTCAAGAAGTTAAAATATTTGGATGACTTATGTCATATTGTTCGAGATAAATAAATGAAATTTATTTCTATGAATAAGCTTAATTATGTAGCAAACACACCAACTACATCCAATACCAATTTTCATATCAAACCATGCTATAAGGTCAAACCTATTGATGATAAAAAGAAAGAAACCAACATGGTTAATTTAGTGTCATAACAACCTAATTGGCTTATATTATCCAATGTACCTAAGAGATAATTTACCTAATTACCTAAATCTCCAACTTTACTATGTCTAAAGCTTGTGGAGTGACATCTCACATCTCTCCCTCTTCTTATGGTGGTTGATGTGAGTTGAACTCTACCAAAAGGATATGATGCCAATGCTTATTGTGACTATCACTAGGGCATTATATGAACAATTTTTTAAATTTAAACATAAAATACAATATCTTATTGATTGTGATCTACTCACCTTAGAGGATTATCTAATGGATTTAGTGTCATAACCCAATGATCATCAAAATTAAAATATATCAAACAATCCATTACAATATCATTATAAGGAAACATTTGAAGTACAAAATGGAATATCATACACATCCTCCTCCACCACATTATAGCACCCATTAAATGGTATTATTGTTACACTTATATGTGAGATACCTCATATTGTTCAAAGGCCTTCTATTTCATTTAATGACAGTGAGATTGTGTATGATGACTAAAATATTCATTCTTTATTTATTAGAGAACATATTGATCATCAACCTATACATGGTGTTATGGTTGATAACTATTATATTTAGAATGTATGTGCCATGACATTACTCACACATTTGGGATACACATAGGATGATTTATTTACTTTAAATAAAATTATAAAATAATTTTATAGAAAGGCATAAGTAGTTTTTGGTGAGATTAGTTTACCTCTACATGTTGGTCCAGCACATGTGACCATGAAATTTTTAGTTATAGCACATATGAGAGTATTTAATATATTATTATGATGGCTTGAGATTCATAAGCTTTATGTGGTACCATCCATAGAGCATTTGTGTCTTAAATATGTTTATGCCAAAAATATAATTATAGTTTTAGGGATTCAATGTGAATATCATTTACAACAAAGAAAATTTGTTTCAGAACAAAAAATTATATAACCTACTAAGTTTAATAATGCTTTAAAGGGTAAGATATAAGAAATCCATTAGAGATCAACATTGGACACTTCAAGATCCTCATTTACACCTCTATTTCCTAGCCTATTATTGATAACAGAGTACCATGTTTTATAATGGGTACAAATACCCAATATTACCACCCACAAATTACCCTATTCACATCTTCAAGGTTCAATTTTGAACCTCTCTCCAATGCTTCAGCTAGGAAACATCATTACCAAAGAAAACTATCAAGGGGAAACATGGTTGTATTGACACACTTATGTATTCCTTCCTCGATCTCTTTTATTTTAAATAAATTTCAATTATTCATTTTCAGATTATATGCACTAATTACACTTGTAACATGCTTTAGGTTGCATGTTATACAACTACAACAAATCTAAATAGGGCTCAATCAAATCAAAATTTCATCCTTATGCATTACTATATTAAAGGGAGGGTGGTGAGGATGGGGGGAATGTAGATGATTAAATATTAATTTATTTGTTAGACTAGTATTGTATGCTTGATAATTATCACTCAAGGATCTACCCTTCAACTCTTAACCTTCCTAGTAGTCCAAAGGTTTAAATCTACCATCTCATTGGTCCAAAATGTTTTTCTTATAGTTTGAACCTATTATTATAATTATACAGATCACCTATATCCCAAAATACCCTTAAGCCCTAATATATATCCTTCACTTTTAGTTATAGAGCTCTAACAACATTTTCTGTTCTTAGATAATTGTGTTCAGACTCAAAAATTGGCATCATTGCTAATTTACATTCTCTAACACAACTATCCATGTTGTCTAAACACTCAAATTTTCAAATATTTTAATACGTATGGGTCAGCCTATTATGTTTCATTAACCCCTACATGATGAAATTTTCAAAATAAGTGTTACAGATACAAGTTAAATCCAACTCATTGATCATCTAAAAAAATACCAAGCAAACACCTATGCAAGCTCATTCAATAAATTATACAACTAGTATTTTAAACTCGATAACTACCACTAAAGGTATTAACCTTTAGTTCTTAACCTTAATAGTAGCTAATAGGATCATAATTGTCATCTCACTTAGAAAAAACACTTATATTATAGTCTGACCCTATTATTTTGATTATTTCTATCACTTGTATCCCAAAATATGCTTAAAAGCTAACATATATCCTTCACTATCAGTTATAAAGATCCAAAAAAATTCTTTGTTCTTAGACAATTGAATTCAAAATTGGACAGTAGCATCCACACTAGTGTCCATTCTCCCATGCAAGTGTCCATGCCTTCTAAACACTCAAATTTACAAATTTTTAGATATGTATATATCAACATATTATGCTTCATTAACCCTTGCATGAGGAACTTTTCAAATAAGTGGTATAAATAGAAGTTAAAGCCAAATCATTGATAATCTAAAAAAATACCAAGTAAACACCTATTCAAGTTCATTCAATCAATTGCATAATTGATTTCTACTTCCCTATTTATATATTAATCATAAGAGTAATCATACTACATGTCTAAATCATTAAAATAATATCCCATGAGAAATATATGTCAAGTTATAAGTTAAATCACTACATGCACTTTCATATATAATTTTACATTATTATTCACACAAAGCCAACACATAGGGGAGAACGACGTATGTATGAGGCCATATTTAAAGTATTAGATATGTAATAAACAATCTTTCATAGAGGGGTCCTTGAGGTCAGCTTGACTTTGTGATCCCACTAACCCATTTTTTCAAGGGGACAAGACCTAATAGGAGGATCTAGGATTTGAGCTATATTATGATAGCAAAAGCCTATGTATATGATCTAAACACATTATCTAAAAGGAAATAGAAAACCCAAAAAGATCTTGTTTAATTTTTGGTCAATAGTCAATATTCATTATAAGACAAATGTATTGAAATATGAATAGTAACATCAATAAAAGTGTTCATAAGATGACACAAGTGCCCATGCTAACATGAAGCTAATTTTTAAAATTTGATGACTTAATTAGAATCATCATACACTCTATTTTTCACCAGCATTACTTAGATTTGCCTATGCATTAGGGTATAAGCTAAGTAAATATTCTTATTCATATTGTTATTATCAAAATATTGAATGTTATACTTTATATATTTTTCATATCCTTAAATTCAGTATTTCTTATCATAATATCAATATAATCTAAATTCATTAATTACCCTACTTTGTTAGAGTAGCTTGATTCTTAGTTGATTAGGATACTCTTTCATTATTAATCCTTATTTCTAAAAAGGGTTAAATATATCTATTTGAAAGCATCATCCCACTTTACACTAATGTGACACATGATGATCTTTTAGCAAGGCATATGTATACACCTAATATTTTTCCTCTTTATCACTTTACTAATAGTTTTTCTTGTGGTGGATTATCGACACAACAATTTCCCTAAGTGCACATCCCAAGGAGTGCACTAGGAATGGGGAAGGATCAATTAGTGTTAATTTTTGAGATATGTTTTCATACTATTATGTCATACCTTCATTACTATCATGCCATCTTAATATCTTTCCATCTTACCTATTTGTTTACTTTCTATCCATTTTTGTTAGCCACCATATTTTCATATTTTATTGACAAAGATAATACAAGAAATTTAATCCTTAGTTATACTTGTAATGTATTATCTTGGATCATATAATTATGAGTCTTGTCCCTATAACTTATATTGTATCGAGTTTGCTGATATAGTTTTATGTTAGTTGACATCCTTTATAACTGTATCTTATTGGTCAATACCATTGACTTAGAATTTAGGTTTATTTATAGGTTTATATTTGTATATAAAGGAGTAATATCATTAAAAAATAACACACAACACTCATGTTATACTTTCATTCCCATTTTTACCCCTATGTATTAAAATGAGGAGTTAGAAGATAAAGTTTTATTCTTGAAGGTCTAGTCTTACTTACAGGTTTTTAAAGCCCAATAAGAGAAGTTATACTAAAAAGGTGTCCTTGTATTTGGAGTTACCAACTAAGTATATCTAGGTCTTCTTTTTTTCATTTGAGGTCATCATCTTACAACATATCTTGCAAAAGAACCAAGGGGTGATATGCAACAACAAGTCACCCAAAAGGTAAATATCTCTATCCCTATTATATTTACTTTATTTACTTAATAGATAGATATGATTTACTTATTTTTATAGTCGATGCAAAAATTTTACTATGTTTCTCTTTATACAAAATAAGTTAGTATATATATAAATTTATTGGGCATTCCATTTATCACCTTAGGTTATATAGACCACCCATTGGTTGACCATTGTACCACTTATCTTATTTTAATTTAGTATTTATAGCTATCATGGATTTATATTTCCATTGTTCATCAATTTTTTGAATGTGGTACCCTTATTGTATCCTTGTTACACCCATTTATGGACAAGTACACAAAGTTGGAGGATAATTTCATGGACATTTACCCTAACGTGTATGTGTTCTAGACATAACACATAAGACAGTGTGTATGCATTATATTAAATTAGGCTCAAAATTACTAAGCCATAATATGTAAGTGTTATGCTAATTGTACATAACACATATGTTTTATAACACATAAATGTTATGTACAATTATCATAATGTGTATGTGTTATGTCAACATAGAAATAAAAGCATTAAAAGGCACAAACCCATGTTTTTTTATCATTCTCTCTCATTTAATTTTTTGCTCTACCCTTATCTAACTAAAATATGATCATGTTATTCTTGAAGGAGGATAAAACATGTTAAAATATCACATCACCTCGATGATTCAATAATGTTACCATGGAGGAGAGGTAAGCAATAAAAAACCAAACCTATTAACACTAGATTTTAGTAAATTTTTTTTATTTACATTGTGTTATTGTTAAAACATATTTTTTAATAACTCATTAAAATAAAAGAGGATATCCTAATAAACCCCCTCCTAACCTTCTACTTAACCCTTCTAACCCTCCTAGCCTCCTATCCCTCTTATAGTTCTAAAAGACCCCTAGGCAATCTGATGTACTTGGTTGCACACATAGTGGAAAGAAAAATAGAAATTAAATAGACAATTAGGAAAATAAAAGACCCCACTTTGACCAAAACCCACCACACCTATTTGGCCAATACCTTAGAGTCATTATTAGGTCAAGTTGACTCAATAACAAGTCAAATTGATAGATGGGAATTCTATAGTGATAGATGTAGGGATTACTATGTTAAATTTATCAATAGGTGGTGTGAAGGACAAAAATATATAAAAATACCTAATTTGTGCCTTATTAATTAACCCAAAAATAAATTTTCCCTTTCCACTATCCAAAAAATGCTTCCTAATCCATAGTTGTCAGCATAATTTCATTAAAAATAATTTTTGTGATTGATCATGGATGGTGTTTGATTACCCATTATGTAACAACCATGAGGTCCCATTGTATTTTTTGAGGAAAATATATTGTGAGTTTGTAATCAACTAGAATCCCAATTATTTTAACTACTCAGAGTTTTAAGGCCAAGGGAAAGGATCTACATAGGATATACCATGTGCACATCATGTGTCGAATCAGCCTACAAGGGTCCCTAACCAAATGCCACTTCAACTGAAGACCTCATATATGATTAATGAGTTAATATATATTTATAATTTTCATGTACTTAGTGTTCTTATTAACACACTCATTCATCATACAAATAAGCCTTCTAATATTGATGCTAGAGATACTCCACTTGGTGTGCATATCTAACCTCACTGTTGTAGATGATGTGATTCTATATGCACTATACCTTTGGATGATGATGGTGGTGCTTATGATGGATTAGATAATATAATTGAGTAATTATTTTTTAGTGCACACATTTGATGTGCACACATTGATCACTATGCATATCTAGTTATCTTTTATATTTGACATGTTAAATTTTAGTTATATTTATATTTAAAAGAAAATAATTAATTTACATAGGAATTGAATAATATATATGTAAATTTTTATGTTTCATGACGATACAGTGCCATCATATTAAATTTCCAATACTACATTTTTGGGTTAGCTGATATTTACATATGCACAACCAATTTTTGGGCCATCTACTAGTGCATTTATTTATGTTATTAGGCCAATGTTCGTATATATAAAGGTAATTTAATGCAGGTGGATGATTGTAAGTAGTTAAATTATGTTATTTTTTTGTATTGAGGCATAATAGTTCATTATTTCTCAATAATAATCCTTGTCTAGGTTTCATTGGTCAATCTTAGGTTATTTAGAGGTGTTTTTGGTCTTCTTGCAAAAAATAAGAAATTTAGATTCTTGAATTTATTGGTAAGGATATTAAAGGTTTTGGTATGTTGAAAAGGGACAATCCTTTTTTTAATTAGGATTAAATACTTTACCATATGTCATAAGCAAATTTTAGTCCTTTGACTAGTCTAAATTTATCTCTTAACCCATGATAAGGTGTATGCAATTTAGGAGAAGGAAAAATTTAGCATGTTTGAATAAGTCTTGGGTTGGTTGAGAGATTCTTGTGTATAAACCTAAAGAATACCAATTTTAGACATTAATTAAATAAGGATAGACCTTAAACCATAAAAAATTATTAATATAATGAATGAAAATAAGAGTAAAAGCTAATGGTGTGTGAGTGAGGAGTCTATGGGGTCTATATCTCAGTTCTTGAAGATACATGAATAAAATAAAATAATTTATAATATTGGATGCATTTATAGACTAAGGAATAATTGAATATTGTTATTAATCATTATATGAGATTGTATTCTAATTTATGATGGTTTTAAGTTTATAAAACTTAGGAAACAAAGTCTTTAAGTAACATAGTCTGAATAAATGAGACGTTTTAATGTATTTTATTGATTATAAGACTTGGAGAGTAATTGGAATAGTAAAAGGAACATTTATATATCATATATAAATCATTAAAAACCTTTTTCATTCATTATATCTTGATGTTTCCCATTATTTGTGTTTTTGGATGGTCTATAGTCTTAAAACCTTAGTTTAGGATTTAAATTCACAAAATCAACCCTGACTTTAAAATGAACCATCCAAATCTACTAAAATTGTGTAGATTAATGTTATAAATTGTGTTCTAAGAGATTAAAGTGGTTTAAATATTTAAACCCTCTATAGGTGAATATATTTGTGATTGTGTATTTACAAACCTGCAACTAAGTCTAAAATGGGGATTTAAAGACAATTTTCCAATCTCTCTTCAAAAATCAAGTTGCAAGAAAGTGAAGATCTAGTTTATTGTCTTGTGTGACACATGAATAAGTATATGAAACCAATTGAGTGATAATAATAGTTTGAGGTTACTAAAATTTATTTAAAATCAATTGTACAAATATTTGCACATAATAGTAAATCCAGGGTTATTGTGTTTCTTGTAAAACCAGGGATAGTAAATGGAAAAAATATGTTTATTAAAATAAAAAAGATTGAAATAAATACAAGAATATTGTAAATATATTTCTATAGTACAAAAAACTCTAATTTTATCAATTGTATACCTATAAGTTGCAGTCTTAAACCATGTTTATTGTGTTCCTGTATAAACACGCCATTTTGAAGGACAAGAATGATTTATCGAATCAGATATGGAGATATAAACCTTTGATTTAAATGCAAGTGTCTATTTTTTATTCATAAAATTTATTTATTGATCTAACTACATAGATAATCAAGGTGATAGACCAAGAAATAAGATCTAAAAATAGAGAATTTTATCTTTTACAAAAGGATTAACTTAAAGAGGGATTGAGAGTATGATTCAAAGATTAGATATCATTATTGATATTGTAAATAAGAATTTTTAAGAACATTTTGAAGCATAATAGTTTTATTTGATCTTTGAATCATTGAGAAGGCTACTGACTAATATTGGGAAAAAACCTAGTGAAGACCCCATGTGTGTTCAAGCTATATCAGATTGGTATTATAGCTTAGAAGATCTAAGATAAAGAGATAGATAGATAAATAAAGATTATTAGTTATTATAGGCGACCTAGAGAACAAGATATTTTATTAAAGATAGAGAAGACAGGTTGTGAAATAGAATCCTATGAAAAAGAGTTAAAAAGTGAGAACAACAAGCTATGAGAAAGAAGTTTGTAAGGATGACACTTAGAATAAGAAGTGATAGAGAAGGTTAGAGGAGGAAATCAATGGTAGAGGCATTTATGATATAAATGAGTAACATTAAATAACATTTACAAGAAATGAACTTAGCTCAGAGAAGATAGGTTGAAACAAGTTACATAAGTGATAGTGAAGAGGAACCACAAGGAGATGTCGTAAAACAAGAAGAACAAGAAAGTGTAGAAGAGAAAATCATAAAGGCAGTCATGAAAGTTATTTCAATACCTCAATTAGAAGTTCCTATGTATGAAGGGAGTCTTAATTTTGAGGATTTAGTTGATTGGTTGTCAGTAATGGATAAGTACTTTGAGTATAAGGAAGTAGAAGATGATAAAAATGTCAAGTTTGTTATTACAATATTGAAGAGACATGCATCCCTATGGTGGAATAGAGTTCAAGATGATAGAATAAAGAGATCAAATTAAATAGAATGGTATCAAAGATAAAGTCCAAATTTATGCCAAGAGATTATCACACACAATTGTTTAATAGACTTCAAAATTTAAGACAAAAGGAAATCAGTGTGAAAGACTATACAAAGGAGTTATATAAACTGATAATCAGGGTAGGTCACATAGAGGAAGATGCAGAAAAGGTTTCAAGATATGTCAATGGCCTAAAATTCAACATTCAAGATGAGATCGACATTTTATCTCCAAGATCAATAGAATAAGCTTAACAGTTGGCTCTCAAAGTAAAGGAAAAGTTATCCAAGAAACAAACTCAATTTTTAAAAGGAAAATGTATCAATTTCAGAGGTAGAGGGAAGCATGATGGTTAAAAAAAGATTCCAGTTCACGATGAAGGAGAAATAAAATATCAAATTTAAGGTCAAATTCCAAGAAAAGATTACTCATATATGAAAAGAAATCAATATGTATAAGATAATGGAGAATTATTTTAGGGTAAATGTTTTAGATGAAACAAATATGGCCATGGATCTTATGAATTCCCATAGTATTTATATACAAGCCATAACAATCAGGTTATGCAAGTTGAAGAAGAGGAGCGTATAGGATCATGTGATGAACCTAAATCAAGAGAATGTTTACTAATGAAGATGGTTTTACTCGAACCAAAAAAGTAGATCAAAGAGTCAACATAGAGGAAAATCTTGTTCAAAACCACTTGCAAGTCTAAAGGTAAGTGTTGAAAAATAATAATAGGTAGTGATAGCACTAATAATTTAGTATCCTCAAAAATGGTTGATAAATCGAGATTAAATAAATTAAATCATCCCACACCATCTAAGGTGTCATGGTTATAGAGAGGAAATCAAGTTTTATTAAATGAATAATGGAAGATAGATTTTAAGATAGGTAGATATCAAGATGAGATACTTTGTGATGTGATACCTAGAGATGTCTGACATGTACTATTAGATAGACCTTGGTAATTTTACAAAAAATAAATTTATGATGGAAGGAACAATTCCTATACTTTTGAAAAGGATGGTAAGAGACATGCTTTATTACCATTGAGAGATGAAGATGCAACAACAACCAAAAATAATAATAAAGTGTTGATGATGAGTAATATAGAGGTTTGCATTTGCAACAGGTAAAGGAAGATAAAGTAGATTGTGCACTAATTATTGAGCCAAGAATAATTATTAAAACTACAAGGTAGTTAATTTGACTTTATAAATGCACAATTCATTAGATAATCATGTAAATATTGTAAATAATGAGTTTTCAAGTGAGTTTTCATTAATGAGAAAAAAATCTATTTTAGTAAATATCCATGGAATGCAATAAGAAATAAATTTTTCCAAATGAGTAGGATGAAATTGAAGAGTAAGAAGCTATCTTAAGGGACAATAAGAGGTTATTATATGAATAATCTCTAATTGATGCTAAAAAATATATGAGTGAATACTATTGTGAGAAGTCTATAGTAGAAAGAGTTCTTGTGGAGGAAGAAATATAAGTTTCAAAGGAGAAGTAGTAGAAATAAGTAATTCAAGTGTAAACTCATGAATTTTAGGAAAATAACATGGTTGTGGGCCATTTATATGTGGAAGAAAGGAAATAAAGAACTTCCATAATGGGATGCAATCCTTACTTCTTCCTTCAAGTCTTATTGGTTGCTCTCTTTATGGTAGTCATCTTCATGATTAAGAAAGGACCTAAAAAGCACAATGAAGAAGTTAATTTACTTAATATGTTTTCTCCATGTGTAAGTATAGCAAAGGAAGATAAGGAGAATATAAAAATGAAAAAATATAGAAATAAGTAAAGATAGTATATTAGCACCAAAGTCAATCCAACTCTAAAAAGGATACAAACAAAGAGAGAGAGAAGAATGGTATGTTTTTATGACAATCAAGTTGTAATTTATACAATTGAGAATTTTGGTAAAACTTTAGAAAGGAACAATATCCAAAAATAATTCAAGTTTCAAGGTAAATGTACCAAAACATAGTTAGGTGAATATACATTTGAAGACAATGGAGGTCTATATCAACCACTATCCATTTTAAATAGGCCTTAGGATTTAAGAGGGTAATTGAAATCAATAAAGTAAGACTATTAAAGAGGGGAATAAGAATACACATTATAATCATATTTAATTGATAATGGAAATTATAGGAGTATCTTTTAAGACTAATGATTGGGAGTTAATGAACAATTCTTATTTTCCTAATAGTCTGATGCAAGTGCATGTTTGTAATTAGTTTAATTGAGTTAGTTTTTAGTCTTAAGAGGCATAATATGTCATGATTTATCAATAATAATTATTGGATAAATAAATAAATTAATATTATTAATAAGACACATTATAATCATCTTTAATTGATAATGGCAAGTATAGGAGTAGCTTTGAAGACTCATGAATGGGAGCTCATAAATAATTCTTTTATTCCCTAATAGTCTGATGCAAGTGGATGTTTTTAATTAGTTAAATTGAGTTTTTTTTTGGTCTTAAGAGACATAATAGGTCATTATTTATAAATAATAATGATTTTTCAATCTTTATTGGCTAGTCTTATTTCATTTAGAGGTGTTTTCAATTTTCCTATCAAAAATAGAAAAGTCAAAAATTTCAATTTATTTGTAAGGATAAAGAAGGTTTTGGTATGTTGAAAAGGGATGATACTTTTTTTAAGGGGGATCAAGTACCTGAACATGTTTCATAATATTCTTTTAATCCTTTACTTATTCTAAATCTATCTCTTAAACCATGCTAAGATGTATGCAACATAGGAGAAGGATAAATTTAGCTTGTTTTGATAAGTCTTACATTGGTTGATAGATTATTTTATATGGAACTAAAGAAGACCAAGTTAATACACTATTTAATTATGTATATACCTTATAACATCCAAAATGGATAAATATAAAACATGAAAACAAGAGGAAAATATCATTTAGTATGTGGTTGTTGGTGTGTGAGTGAGGAGTTTGTAGGGTTTGTATCTCAGTTCTTGAAGATACATGAATAAAGGAAATTAATTTATGATCTTGGTTTAATTCCATAATTATTGTGTTATTAATAATTATATTATCTTGTATTCCACTTTATGATGGGTTTAAGTTTGTAGAACTTAGGAAACATAATTTTTAAGTAACACAGTTTGAGTAAAAGAGATGTTTTAACTATTTTCCTAATTATGAGACTTGAAGAGTGATTATAATAGTAATAGGAGAATTTATCACAAAAACTAAAAACCTTTTTCATTCATTATATCTTTATATTTCCCATTATTTGTGCTCTTGGATGGTCTACAATCCTAAAAACCTAGTTTAGGGTTTAAATTCACAAAATCAACCATAACTTTCAAATGAAATTCCAAATATATTAATTTTTTTTATATTTATGATAGAAATTGTGTTATAATTTATAGGTGGTTTAAATCCTTGATGCCCTATCTGGGTGAATATATTCTTGATTGTGTATTTGTAGACCTGCAATTAGGCCTAAAACAGGGTTTTGAAGACAATTTTCCAATCTCTCTTAAAAAATTACTTTATAGGAAAGTGAAGAACTAGTTTATTATATTGTGTGATATTTAAATAAGTATATTAAAAAAAATTAGTGATGATCAAATTCTTAGGTTGCTAAAGTTTGTTGAAATTCAAGTCTACAGGTATATGCACAAGGTGATAAATCTAGTTTTATTGTGTTTCTTATAAAAACCAAACATAGTAAATGGAAAAAGTATGTGTCTTAGAATAAAAAATATTTAAATAGATATAATAATATTTTAAATGCATGAATTTATTAAAATAAACTCAAATTTTATCAGTTGTATACCTACAAGTTGTAATCTTAAACCATGTTTACTATGTTCCTGTATAAACACATCATTTTGAAGGACAAGAATTATTTATTGAGTCAAATATAGAGATAGAAAACTTTTATTTAAATGAAAGTGTCCATTTTTAATTCAAAATTTTTATTTATTGAGATAAATACATAGACAAGCAAGGTGATAGACCAAGAAATAAGGTCTAAAAACACATAACTATGTCTTTTACAAAAGGATCAAGTTCAAGACAGAGTTAGAGTCTGATTCAGAGATTGGGTAACATTAATGAGATTGTAAGGAATCATTTTCAAGAACCTTTTGAAGCATAATATTTTTAATTGATATTTGAACCATTGAGAATGCTACTAACTAATATTGGGAATAAACCTAGTGAAGACCCCTTATGTGTTGAAGTTGCATCATAATTATGAGTTAATATTATACTCTGTGTACATGTTTTTATTTATCTAAATCTATGATATTATCTAAGAATAATAAATTTTTAAATTTAAATTGAATGATAGTGATCTATGAATCCAAATTATATCTGTGAGATGTGTTGAAATATATAGAGTGAAAATCCCTAACCTAAGAACCCCTAATTGAATACATACCTTATAGGGTGAATAATGGATATTTGAATTTTTTAAATAATGATAAACCTTCTAGAGAGTCTCATTAAATGTATAATGATGTATTTATCCCTTTTTTAAAAAATATATTCATCCTCATATTTCTTCTAATTTCATGATGGTGGTGTTCCTTCACCTTCTCAAACTTATTTTATTGCTTCACAAGTTTCTTGATTATCATATCTTCTTCATAGTGTTTCTTAATTACTCAATATTTTCATTGATACATATAGTACCTCTTTTTCCTCCAAATCCTTGAGTTAGTTCCCTTATTTGAATCATGCATGTTATAAAATATCTTAATTCAAATCTATCTATCAAGGATCTCAAAATTCAAGTACACTACCATTATATAGTATGTTCTTGGTCTATTTTATTCCTAGGTGCCTTTGATCATTTTCCATTGATTTTGTGATTATCTTCTTCATATTTTTATTCTTTTTATGTGTTTGATTCCATGTCAATAATTTCCTAACTTGAGATAGCAAAGTTTAAAAACATACAAGTGCAAAATGCATATATATAGGATAAGGAATAAATAAATAAAGTGAGTAGAGTCTCAAATGTTAAGAGTAATAATTTTATAACTATAAGACCTGAATTGAAGTTTCTAGGGAAAATTATTATCTTGATTCCTAAAATTAAATCATTTACATTTGATTATGCAAGTGAAAATTAATATAAATATTAGGACTTACATCACCATGAGTTATTTTTTAGCTAATTTTTTTTTTGGTTTCTAATTTGTATAGAGAGAAAAGGGTTTTGAAATCTATTTTAAATGATTATTACTTTAATAAAGGAGATAAATTTTCCTTAGATCTTCAATATTTTATATAAAACTAAGTGAGGTTGTTTATTTAGTTAATGACCAATATGGAGAATCCTTCATCTTTAGAGCTAAGATAGACACATACACCATTACTACAATGTCATCTACATAGGAAATCATTGAGATACATGGTAAATTGTAATTTTAAATTGTATATATATATATATATATATATTTTAATAATTTTATTATATAGTTAAGCAAATATAACTTATGTGAATGTATTGTGTATGCAGGGTTATTCGATGACATTTAATAGTCCCATTCAGATGATTATCAAGGTAGCTTCTCATGTTTTATCCCTATTTCACATGCTTGTTCATGCACCTAGACATGTCATTAACCCTATTGAGCATCAGACACAAATCAACCATGACCACGAGATTTCAGTAGTGCATGTTTAAATTATTTTTGTATGCTAGTTTAAAATTAATTTTTGAACTTGGTTTCTTGTATAGTATGTAAATTTTATAAAAATATTTATATTTGATTAGGTTCATCAATAGGCAAGTTATGAGTGTATAAGGACCCATAGTCAAACCTTAGATAAATCCAAGGCATCTGAGGGATATATATATCTATGAACAGGGCATCCTAGGGAGAGTCTTCTTCGAGTAAGGCAAAGAGAGGGAGACTATTTGATGATTAAGATGTCTTAGATGATGTACTTATTTGTATGCCTATATGTAATGTATGTGTTTTTGTCATTATATGAATTTATGACATTATCCCGACATTCTATTATGTTATTAGATGATGTATTTTTTTGTATGACTATATGGTAGTGTATGTGTTAATGGCATTGTATTCCTATATTGCATTCACCCAACATCTAATTGTGTTCTTATTTTGTATACATTTATGGTTTTTTATGGATACATATATATGTTCACATTTTATAGTGATCATCTTTCTATGTACAATTTGGCTCACATTATTATTGTAAAACTAAATTTGATGGTTATATGGCCCAATTTAGATAAGATCATCTTTAATATTTCCTTCATGCAATTTGTTAAAACTAAATTATAATATTTCAATATGTGTTGCAATTAAATCTATATGGGAGAAAATAGTATAATGTTTGAGATAGAGTCATAAATTACTTTGAAGTGCCTCTCATGATTGGGATAAACCATTTATCACTATTCTAATGTGGATACCCTTGCTAAAATGGTTTAATATAATATGGGACTTGATATTCACATTTTATATTAATTAAATTTATAGACATACCACATTTATATTACAATTATAATTGAAACAAAAAATGAAATACTTAGCTCTTTCATACCTTATTCAGATGCCCTTATTCTTTTTACTGGTGCAAGTTTGATAAATTGGTTATGTTCTACCTCTTCCTTTGGGACATTCTCTCTTTGGAGATGCTTTGCATTCTTGTTTGTTGTTTTTTCCTTTATTTAAAGTTTGTCCTCTTCTTGGACTACACTTACATTCATCCATGTAATCATGAAGTGATGGTGTGTTATCTCCTTCTCCATATAGTTGATGCCTGTATTTTAGAGACTCTTCTTTGGCCCTTTAAAGTAATGCAAAATTATAATTCTCATGTCTCCTGAGGATTTGGAATATTTTGGTGGTTATAGATATTTTATTTTGCTTCATAACTATTTTGCCTTCCTAATCCACTGCACTCATATTGGCCATTTATTTTCTTCTCATCATATATTTGCTATATTTTTTAGGAGCATTGCAATACTAATAATAAATGTTGTCAATGTTGAAGTGGTAGTTAGAGAACTCCATTTATGGTGTTTTATGGATAAAAAATGGTGCTTCCAACATGTCTAGTGTGGTGGATAATGTCTAGGACTTTGTTCTTAGCCTTTAATCATGCCTGATTGAGAGACCCACCACCCATTCCAACCTCAAGAATGCCCTTTCCAATGTAAGAAAAATGCAAAATTTTACCCTAAATTTAAGTGTTCATAAACTAGAAGTTGTAAGTCATTTGGAGGAATTGGAACAAACCTCACATGCATGTTTAAGAGCTCTAATTTAACACTTAAACATGTTGATGTAACATTGAATACCAATCTATGGCACAAGATATAGTAATGAGTCTTGCAATGCAAATTTTTACAGTGAAGAGGCAAGTTATTAAGCTTCAAATAACATTTATGCCTTTAGGACCTCCAAGTAAAAATATATCACTATGAGCACACATAATAATAAAATTACATGTGATCCCATGACCTTGACCTCAAAACCCACATGGATGCATGCTTTCACTATCATTTAGGAGTGAGGAAACACTAAATATTGACCATTTTTGGTTGCCATGGAAGAGTAGCATCTAAATTTAGTTTAGGCTTTAGGATGAACTATAGGTTTTTTAATAGTTTAGTTGAGGTTTAGTGAAATGGGTAAGTCATAAAAGTAAAAGAATTAGTAGGTTTACAAATTTGGTCATAGCATTTTTTGTCATAGAGATGAGTTGGAAATTTTATGTGAAGGAAAGTCTGCATAAACTCCGAAGACTTCACAAAATTTATCTAGGTGTTTTACTCTTCCAAAAAAGTGTGTCACAAATATTTAGAACAATTGTTGCAACAATAATTTTCACAAAGGCTTAGGTCTTAGAATAATTTTTATAACAAAATCCAAGATAAAATTCATGAAGAATACAAAAGGACTCGCTTTCATGAAGATTATGTTAGAGATTTTATGAAAAATATCATTAACAATTTTCATGAAGGCAAGATGTGTGAAAGATTAGTCAAAAATTTTGGTTTGAACAAAAGTTTCAAAGACCAATGTCTGGATAGAAGGTATGATAATAAAAGTTTTGAAGACTAATGCAAAAGTTAGAAAAGAAAAAAACAAAAATCATAACTTTTATGTGCAGGCTCAAAGGCAAAACTTAGGAAGGCTTAAGTTTGGAGCAAAAGTTTTGATGACAAATCATATGAAGACTTAGACCTTTAGAACAAAAGTCATGAAAGCAGTTTTCATGAAGACTAAAGCAATAGAAAAAATCACAACAATATATAATACAAAGACTTGGGTCTTCAAAACTTTTATGAGTGCAAATATCCATAGCAAACACTATGAAGGCCAAAGGCTAAGTGATATGCACCGATGTAGAAATGTTGAATGATTACCATGTACCCTAGGGAGACATCAACAAAGGTTTATGGGTATTTATTCATCATGTTTTTTTAGTATCCAAGGAAATTTGGAGCTCATAATGAGTGAGCTCAACATAGAAGGGACATGATCAAGCTTGCGATACTTGATGAATAAAAATAATTAGATGGCATCTAGGTCAGCTTTCTATAGTATATGACACCTATCTAAGGAAAAATTAGAATCAATAAATAAGATGTGTCAAAATTTTAAGTTAAAGCTGGAATGAATTACATTAACTAAATTTACAAAAACACTACTGGAGGTGCTTATTTATATAACAAGAAGTGAGATTAAATCTCTTAATCTAGAGGGGATTATGACTCACAACATAACTAATCACATCGAGGAAATACCCCAAGTAACTAATCTATTTCAATCAAAGGTTAATAAAAACTTGAGACATTTATTAAAAAATAGATAAAATTAATTATTTTAACATTCCCCCCTTAATTGATCGTAGACTGAAGAAAAAAGAGAGAATTTTTGGATGCCTCAAACTTATCACGTGTAAGTGACTTTGTGAAGACATCTGGACATTGATCCTGAGTGGGGAAATACTAGAGATACATGTTATGCTACTAAACATATTTGTGAATGAAATGAATTTGAACCTCTATGTTCTTGGTTCTCTCATGAAACACTGCATTGTGAATAAGATGTTTAACAACCTGATTATCACAATTTAGAACTATAGGTTGAGTCTGTGAAACTCTGAGTCCTAAAAGAATGTGACATATCCATATTACTTCAAAGATATATCCTATTATAGTGTGATATTATGCCTCTCTAAAAGATCTAAAAACATAATTCTACTTCTTACGCCCCCATAAAATTAGACCAGATCCTATAAATAACACATACAAAATCAGATTTCCTATCATCAATAAATGCTACATGATCTAAATCCATGTATCTTTTTAAGAATAACTTATCATTATTCTTGTACTCTAGGCCATATTCAATTGTACCTTTGATGTATCTCAATACCTACTTTGTCACTTTCCAATGTGCCACCTTTGGTTATTACATGAACCAAGAAAGATAGCTGATAACATAGCTAATATTTAGCTTAGTATATGTCAAGTAAATGAGAATCCTAATCAGCTATTGATAGAGATTTGCATTTACTTCAAGTGATAGATATGTACAAGACAACTAAAGTCTTGTCTCCATAGGTGTTATAATAGGCTTGTAGTCCATCATCCTAAATTTCTCAAGTAATGTCTTGGTATGCTTAATTTTTGAAACAAAAATGTAATGTTCCTTCTACCATACCTCCAAACCAAGATAATAGTGTAATGTCCCAAGATCTATCATGTCAAATGATCACTTGAAATCATTCTTAATTACATTGATCATCTTTACTGTACTATCAATGATGACTAGATCATTGACATAAACAATCACTATAACAACCTCCCCCATTATTTTTAAGGTAGAGGTTAGGATCATATGGACTCATGTCGAATCCATGTTGCATGAGATGATTATCAATCTTGATGTAATAGACTCAAGGAACATGATTTAGCCTAAATAGACTTTATAAGCCTAAATACTTTATGTTCCTAATTAGGTGCCATAAATCCTTTAGGTTGAGTCATGTAGACTTCCTCTTTCAAATCTCCATTGAGAAAGGCACTTTTTACATCTATTTTATGGACTTTCCATCCAAACTATGTATCCATAGAAAAAACCATTCTGATAGTCTTTACCTTAACTGTGGGAGTAAAATTTTCCTCATAGTCAATGTCTTCTTTCTGAGCACACCCTTTTGCAATAAGCCTTGCCTTGTACTTATCAATACTACCATCTTCTTTGTATTTAGTCTCAAAGATCCATTTACATCCAATAGGCTTCTTCCCTAGTGGAAGATCATCAATCTACCAAGTGTTATTCTTCATTAATGACTGATATTTTGTATCCATGGCATCTTTTCAAGGTCTAAACTATATCACTTCTATTATTGTAGAGGGCTCATATATTTTTTTCATAATACTCATAAGGGCCATATTAACCTCTTCTCAAGCCATGATTCGAGTCATCAATATTGAATTGGATGTATTTGGTACTCCATTCATGTTAGCATCTTGTATACCACTTGGGCATATGCTAAACTATAGGTGGTGGTACTGGAGGTCCTGTTTGACTATCTTCCTTTTCACTTTCACCATCACTATCTAAAAATATTATAGGACTTTTGCTTGTATCATTTTCCTATGTATAAGGTGGATTTATTACACTCTTTTCATCAAACACTACATCTCTATTAATTAGTACCTTCTTTGTTTCAGTATCAAGGAGCCTGTATGCCTTTGATTCTGCACTATATCCCATAAAAATATATTCCTTTGTTTTCTTATCCAACTTATTTATTTTATTCTTAGGAACATGCATATATGCCTTGCAACAAAAAAATCAAAGGTGAGTTACCTTTGGTTTATTCATTGTCCAAGATCCATGTGGTGTGATTCCATCAAGAGCTTTGGTGGGTGACCTATTCAAAAATTATACTGTAGTGTGACAAGCTTATACCCAATATGTATTAGGTAATTTTGTATCCTCATCCATGCTAAAAAAATTTCTACTAAGACTTTGTTATGCCATTTTTTAACTCCATTATATTGAGGTGAATATGGAGATGTTAATTGCTAATTGATTCCATTTTCACTAAGATAAGTTGAGAATTATTTACTGGTGTATTCCCCCCATGATCTGAGCAAAGGGTTTTGATTTTACTACTAGTTTCATTTTCAACTGTGGCCTTGAATTCTTTGAAGACTTGAAAATATTGATCCTTAATCTTCAATAAACATACCCACATTTTCCATGAGTAATCATCAACAAAAATTTGAAAGTATGTGTACTGTCTAAGACTAGGAGCAAAATGCTCACAAAGATTGGTGTGCAACAAGTCCAACTTACTAAGTGACTAATACTCAGTCTTTCCAAAGGGGGCTCTTTGTTTTTTTCATGCTAAGCAACTGGTACATATATCATAAGATTTATTGAGTTTGGAAAGACCATGAACCATTTCTTATTTGCTCAATTGTACCAAATAACCATAACTCAAGTGACCATATCTTTTGTGACATAAATTGCCTAGTTCTATATCTTTGACCATAAGTTCTTGATGATCATTATGAACAAAATCAAGATGAAACATTTTCCCAATGTTGGAAGCCTTTGCAATCAATTTGAAATGCCTAGACTTGTCTTTGATATGACAAAAAATTTGACCATTTTGGTGATCAAATTCAACCATGAGGTTGTGGTCAAGTAGCTAATTAAAAGACAATAAATTTTTTGTAAGCCCTGGAATATAAAGAACACTTAAAATGTTGCAATTCTTATTTCCAAGTTGAAGTTTGATGTCACCACTATCATTTACTATATATGAGGTATCATCTCTAAGTGAAACATTTCCCTTTGATTCTAATTTTTTCAAAGTATAAAACCAATATTTTCTCCCTGTCATGTGTCTAGTTGCTCTTGATTCAACATACCAAACTGCACTTGGATGATTAGCAGACTCATGTGATTGAGTAGCTAAACCATATTCCTCATTTGAAGAATCATTATCTTTAGCAATATTTCCATGTTGTTTAGGCTTCAGATTTTTTTGTTTCCACCTATTATTTTTGTTGTGGTTGCTTCTTTTCTGTTTGTGGTGACTTGTTGAAAGAGGGCCTCTTGCTTGATGAGCCCTATTGAAATGTGTTGTACCAATAATGTTTCAAGTCATGTCCTCATTTTCCACAAATTTGACATGCTTTAAAAGAATGTGAATTATTCCCTTATTGGTTTTGTTGTTTATTCTACTTTGGAGATTGCTTCGGATCCTTCATGGGTTTCTTCCCCTTTTGATTTGATGTGAGTGCATGTTCATCATCTACTTCCTTTGAGTTATGCATAGCTTCCTCTTATTGCAACAAATTTACCAACACCTCAAAGGTTGGTTTTTGTCTTGGGACATTCAAATTGGTCACAAAGATCCTATATGTGAGGGGAAGTTCTCTAAGGACTATAGGGACAAAAGAATCGTCTATCACTGGTTCACCCAAAGATTAAAGCAAAACCTACAAAGTTACTACCCTTCTAAGGATTGCTTCTACTTTTTCATTTGATTTGAGATTGAGAGTGTGCAATTGGCTCTGAAGATGCAAGATTTGATTTTTATTCTTAGTTTCATATATAATTTTAAGCTTCTTCCAAGTATGTTTTGTAGTTGTAGCAATTTAAATATGAGGTTTTACTTCATTCAAAACTCCAAACATGATTATTAACTTAGCCTTTTTATTAGCCTTGTCAAATTTTTATTGTTGATCAACCTGTTGCATGTCTAACACATGTACCTTCTACTAATGACCAAATGTCTTCAAACCCAAGATGTGTTTGTACTCTCATTTTCCATGTTACATAATTATCATCGTAAAGTAATTGTGTGTTAGGGAGCACAAAACATGGTCCAAAACTAGACATTTTGTAAGTTGTATATGATAAATTACAAGTGCATTGTTATGTGTAGAAATGAAATGTGCATTTTTAAAATGTAAATAAAATACAAAAATGCATACATAAAGATGAAAAATCATACACAAGCACATAATAGATGCTGGACTCTACCAAAAGTGCATCAAAAAATGTAATGGAAAATTGGAAATCGATTTCAATCAAAAATGCATCTGAAGATCAAATGAGGTTACAATTTTCCCATTATAGGATAATTTGAGGTATTTAGGAGAAAAATATATCTCCCCTCCTTGTTTTAATCTTTGCAATTTCAGAAAAAAATAGGCTTTTCACCTCACAATTTTCTATCTTGTGATGAATCAATAAATTTTACTAGTAAAGTTTATCATCTGATATAGAATCAAAATAAATAGATTTTGTAGTTGTGAAGATCACAAAAAAATATCAAACTAAAAATTATGGAAATATAGGTGATTAATAGCCATGTTAATGCATTGATCTCAAAAAAATAGCTAAGGTGAAAAAAATCATCTTCCCAGGCTTCACAAATCAAAATTTATGAGCCTCAAAAGAAAATATATTCAAAGATGGCTCATAGTGGTGAAGGACAAGCCCTTAGGGGCTAAAAATAATGCCCAACAAGTGGTCATATGGCATGAATAGAGGCTAAAAACTACTGGTGGTGTAATGGTGGTGCTGATACTAGAAGTGGCAGATCTAAGTGGTGTTCCACCTTAAAAAATGACCATGTGTAGTCATATAAAATGGGAAATTTGGTACTTTAGTGTAGCTAATGACACCCAATCCATAAGTCCTAATTTCTTGCACAACCCTTTTAGAATTTTATTTCATTAATTCTTAGTCATCCACAGTGTGTTGGACTTAACCCTTATAGACCCAAGTGGCTATTTTAGTCTTAGATCCATCCCCCATGTATCATTCCCTTTGGATAATAACACCCAACTTGGATAGGAGCACTGAAACCCAAGGTGTCTTGTTTCTAGTGTTGTTGTCCAAGTGTAAATTTGGTTCAAATAGTCATATTTTCTCAAATCCTTATCTTAATTCATGTTGGCCTAATATGAATTCATTTAACCCATGATCATTAGGTTCCTTATAAAAGGTCATTCAAAGTCCATTTAGAAGGGTTGGCACTCATTTACAAGGGAGAAGTAAGAATACAAGCACTTTTCCCTATTCTCTGCATACAACCTTATAATATTATTCTAAGCTTATTCAAACCCTTTCACCAATCTCTAGCCAACTAAATTACACTTAGTTTTGCATCTAGTTGCATTTTCATACACAATTTTACTAAACACTTCAATGGGAGAACTACATTAGCTTGATCCCTCCTCAGATTATTGGTATGTAGGCAACTTGCCCACATATGGGGTGTGAAGTGCATTTAGTGCATCCTTTACACACTAACCCCTTCTCTTTCTTTTCCAAGTTGCCATTCAAGTTCAAGCATAAAGAGATCCTAGGGAATTGAAGATTAAAATAGATGCACAATGAACTTCACAAACTTTTGGGCTTCAATATTTCACTGACAGGGTAACATAAACTAACTAATCAAAACTCATAAAACTCAGATCACCTAGACAAAAATGTCAAAAAAGGATTGCAGTGCCAAACAACAGGGAGTCCCACTTTCAGTGCTCCTATCTAATTAAAAAATGAAGTTCAAGAACCTATTTTTGACACTGTCCTAGTCCTATATCTTAGTTCTCAGACCCTATCTTAGACCAAATAGCTCAAAATAAGCTAAGTCATATTTTCTCTTATTTAATACTATTTTTAGAAAAGGTAAAAATACAATCTATTTATATAAATCAATGGCTTAATTAATGCACATTATTTACTGATTTACTTTACTCCAAAACTGTTTATTAGTTAGGGATAAAACTCCATTATTCTAAAAAATAATAAAACATTTGGTGAACCTGACTTTGAATTTGGCACAAAAACATTAAAACCCCTAGGGTAAATTATTTCTAATTTTTTTCCATAATTTCATAATTTTTACTATATTTAAAAATTATAAATCTACAAATTAATTACAAGCTTATATTTTATTAAAACCCTAGTTTGCACACACTAGATCCTTTTTGCATACAAACACATTCCAAACACAAGGAAAAATATATTGCTAAGTTTAGAAATATTTTTTGATTTTTCATAAAATTTTCAAGTAAAATTCTACAAATTTTCTATAAATTCATATCAAATTTAAAAAAAATTATCATACTAATTTTAAACAAAAATTCATTCAAAATTCCTAGTTTCATATACTAGCTCCTAATTTGCTTCTTGAGGTATCACCTTACATCCATAGCCACATTGCAAAAATGATGCTCATTTATTTACAAACTTTTCTTACATTTATTACAAATAATAAGGAAACCATAATAGGCCCTATCATATACATGAATGATGAAATCTATCATATGTTAGTACAAAATTTCATCCTTTGCATTTCATGTTTATGTTTCATTATATGGGATGATATTACAAAATTCATTGCCAAACATGCACAAGATTCCAAAATTATTTTTGCATGTTCTCTTTCACTCATATGGAAAATTGTTTAAATTTATCTTCATAAATGCATTTGAAATGTCAATTGCATATCAGAATATTATATATCTTTATGCAAAAATTCATGTTCTCTATCCTTTGCTCTCTATTCCTCATATGGAAAATTATTCAAAATTATCTTGCTAAATGCTTTTGAAATGTCATGTTGCATATCAAAAGTTTATATGCATTTATGCAAAAATTCATGTTCTCTATCCTTTGCTCCCTATTCCTCATATGGAAAATTGTTCAAATTTATCTTGCTATTAGCACCACAATTTTGACAAGTATTAATTTCATTCTTGGCACACAATATAGAAGGAACATTGTCCATTTTGTTACAAGTATCGACATGGCATGGGAAAACCATGGAATAGAAGGACCATGGCATGAAGCCAGCAACACGAGACTTGATGGGTGAAAAAAGATAATGGCACAGAAGGCCCAATGTGAGAGGACCTAGTCAAAAGGGAACATGTCATAAAGGACCTGAGAATAAGGGCTCAGAACAAAAGCAAAAGACTAGGGGAGCATGTGGGAAGTGGAGCACAAGGGATGTGGAGAAGTTAGAAGAACATTTTAAGTGAGACACTTCAACCCCATTGATAAGAGGTTTTATACCAGCCCATGAGGAATAGAACAATTGGCCACCTAATTATAGCATAGAACAAGGATCTAGGGGCACAAAAACCCTTGTCTATAGGAATAACTAATTATAAGTGCCATGACTCTTAGTTTTTTGGGAGTCCATGTGCCATCTATTCATAACAGTTGGAATTATGATAGTTGGTTAGGTCAAAACAAGTATAAAAACCCCTATTGTAATCATTTGCATGATGGACTTTTTGGGAGAATAATTATAATGATTTGTCTTGTAATGTAGTAATTTGTTAATGAGATATCAATGTTTGCCATATTGTGTTATGAATGATGAAGTATTCTAAGGGTTGAATGATGGATGTGATTTACATATAAGTCATGGGTATTTTTCTTCTTTTATCACTACTGTTAAATAGTAATGGTGATCCTAGTTATAATGATAGTTAAACCTGGGACAATAAGGATAATAGTAGCATATTTAGGATGATGAATAATCTTTTAAGAAATGTGATATGAAATATGAACAAATATATAACATTGTGTTATAAAGCCTTCAGGAACTAATATTTTATTGTGTGTTACGGGTGAGTGCATGAGACTTACCACTCACATGAGAGGGCCAATGTGTTAGCTTGTTGGGGAGAAGCTTTAGCACCAAAGTAGAACTAACTAAAAGAACCCAATATTTTGGTTTCATTGCCAGGACTTGAAGTAATTGGAGCACAAGAATGGAAAATGTTTGAGAGCATTATATTAGAAAACATTGAAAAATGGATTATCAAAGTTGAAGACAATTTTATAGTTCCATATCTTGAACCTAGAGCTTCTACATGATAATGGGTAGAACACAACCTCTATAGTTCATTATATGAGACATTCTTCTCTGAAGTCTCTATTATTTTACATTCTTAGATCTTAGCATATGCTCAAAGATGATCTGAAAACCTTAGATGAAGATATTCGTGGACACTATAATGATAAAAGAGTTTAACACAATTTAAAGTTCACTAAACACGAGCGATCAATTACTGGTGGAAAGGTGTCTAGAATAGTTACATCTTAGAATATACTGTGACCACATTTTCATGTTCTAAGGAAGCTAAGTTAAAATTTTTACTTTAACCAAGGGGGCAATATATTTCACTATTTCGAACTACAATTAAAAATCTCATTATTGATCTTGGGTTGGAAACATTACCTATATATAGTTAAAACCTCACGTGCATGAGCCACACAGTTGGAGAGATTACTGGTTGATTCAGGGTTATGGGTTCAACATGGTAGAAATTCAATGAGCACTATGGAAATGGAAGTATGATGAAGCTCGATAGAGGATCATGGGAGTTAGTGGCATAAGAAGATATTGGGAACACTCATGAAGCACTATGAAGAGCTGTAGGGATCCATATGCATGTGAGGAATCCATCACTTATGGGCCATAACCTTTGCCACTATTATCTTTTGAATAAATGGGCTAGATCACTAGAGATGAACCTAGTATGAATCAACTAGGCTTTCCTACCATAGTACATGCTCATGCCATCAAGTCAAATAGGATACAAATAAAGAATTGGGATATAGATAGTACAAATTCATAGGTTGAATGGATACAAGAAACTGAGACTAGACCATTAGGTAATAACATCAAATATACATTTTGTTATTTTCACAAAAAATACATAACATAGCTTGGAATGCTTGGAGGATTTGGCCAAGGCTAGAATACCAGCTCCAATTTAGGAAATCACCCTTCCACCATGCTTCCCCACATGGGTACTGCTAGTGGAGGTGCTAGAGGAGGATTAGGAAGAGTACTGGAGGAAGTGGGCCCTTTGCAAGAACAAGAGTTGGATCTTCTCAACAAAAAATTATTCAACCTCCTATGGTTTATTATGAAATTACATTGCACCTCCCTAAGTATTGAGGGGTGGAAAATGTAGCTGAGCATGTTCATAAGTGTGAACTAATTTGGAGAGCATGTGGCATCACATCCTCTAAATAAAAGGCAACACAATTTACAACCACCCTTTTAGAACATGCACATAAATGGTATCATAAATTTGACCATCAATAAGTAGTGTTTGACTATGACCAGTTCAAAGTAGTGTTTCTATAATGATTTGATATTCTAGAGTTTGAGGAGTAGAGTATAATAGTGCTGAAGGACATAAAATAGGGACTTACAAAGAGCATATGGGAATATGATGCTTAGTTCAAGACTTTGCTTTCTACGCTATCATTTGAAATCAATCATGCCCAACATACACAATGGTTTTTAGGGGGATTATTGCTACCTTTTCAAAGGACCCTATCATAGAGAACTTTCACCAACGTGTGAGAGGCTCTAAAGTCTACACTATGCACTGAAGTAGTTAGAAGTATGGTTACTAGAATTAGTCCCTTTATGGATGTAAAAATAACATCTATGGATTCATAGCTTGAAAAATTAATGGTAAACAATTCACATTAGACACATAGTGGGGTTTGGTGTACTGATTATGAAATTGAAGGACACACAAGAAATAACTACCCACATAAAAACATCCATGTAGTCCTAAAACAAATTTATGAGATCTATCATGATGATCATGATGTTCATTCCTATCCACTTATGCAAAAATACATAAATACTAAAGTATGTATATATTTTAAAATTTGTGATGCTTATACTCATGATACCAATGAGTGTCGACTGATTACTGATATCTATGAGGCTTAAGCATGTGACACGTGCCAAGCTTTAATCAATTCCTAAGATAATGATGGCTATTATGGGTGTAGAAGAGGATAAGGATGAGGTGATAGATTTACACCAAGGACTTGCTATAAGTGTGGTTATTTAGACCACTATTAGAGTGATTGCTCAAAATACCCTACCAACACTTAATGTAAAAAAGACCATTGGTTAGAAGAATGCCCAAATCTATATGCAGCCATTAAAAAGGACTAAAATGAAAAAGGTGTAGGTATGATCTATATAGATAAACCACAATGGTGTGCTTGATGAACCATACCTATTGTACAACAAATCAATATTACCATGCATAATAGAGGCCAAACACAACCTACATCCAACCTGGTTGAAAAAGTACATAGGGAAGAACCTCATGCAAGGAAATACCCTGATGTACTTCAAAAAAATGATGTTATTTAGGATAAAATGGCACTTGTGTATGAGATCCAAAGTAAAATTCAATATCTTAAGGACCAAGATGTCACACAACATGCCATAGTGCAAAGGGAAATCAAACCTCCAATAATGAGGGATAATTTCCAAGAACTATGCAAACGCTTGATGAAAACATCATTCCATAACTTAGTGCTTGGTTAAAAGGTCCAGCTCAAATACCAAATAAAACCCATATTTAGCTAAGTCAACAAGGTAAATATCGATATTTAAATCATGCTTGATGTCAGGAAAGTCCTAGTTCTATGTCCCCAGAAGATGGAGAAATATTAGTTAATGTTGTTATCAACAGATGGGTAATCCAGGATATTCTAATGGATATTAGTGTTGAAGTAAATGTTCTCACTAAATATGGTTGGTGGAAAATGTCTATTCTAGCTTTGTATCCTTCACCTTCTATCTTGTTCATGGCAAACATGACTCATGTGCATCCTATCAGAGTCCTTAAAAATGCCATTATTAAGATACTTGGGGTTCCCTTCAAAGCAAATTTTGAGGTTTTGGAGTTGGTAGAGGCTAATGATTATCCAAACTTACTTGGAAGACCTTGGTTCTATGAAAATCATATAGATTTAAGCTTTAATAACTGGTATATTAGCTTTGAAAATATTGATCAATGCATGATAATTCCCCTAAAACAAGCACATAGACCTCCCCATACTAAACCCAGAAGTGTTGATGAAGATGTCAACAATTTGTATAATGTGACTACTCAACATGATGACCAACATGATCCTACACTAGATGGTATTCTTCATTGGGTGGACAACCAGTCTATCTAAGATACCACAAGCAATGCCTAGAACTGTTGGGCCTATGTTGATTATGATCTCTCTAGAAGATTGTGTAAGACCATCAACAAAGAAGACATTCCACACCAGTTCCTTAAATGTAACAAATTTGTGTACCTCATGGGCTTAGTAGTGAGAAGACCATTAGAGGGACCACTTTTGAAAATAATTAATGAATTTCCATGATTCCAAGAACAAATGGAAGTGCATGATTTTGTCCAGTGCCTCAAAGAGTTCTATGGTACTAAAAATGAACAGATGAGATGCTTAGACAACATTTTCAATGGCACCACTGCTAGGTGGTGGAAAACCCATAAAGAACACCTATTATATTGGGATCAAGTGTGAGTTTCTCTAAATCATATATTTTACCATAACAATAAGATTAGAGGTACACTTAGCCATAGTGGTATGAAAGCATCTAAACCACACCTAGGGGCATGTGAAACAATATGGTGAGCTGAAGAAACATTTTTAACAAAATACCTATGGGTCCATACGTTCTATATAACCTTGCACACTTGGGCATGGGCTTGGTACATACATGAAGAAAGGTGAAGAGGAACAAGGTTTTGGAAACTATTAAAGGAGAATATGACATCCACACTTTTTTACTCTTCACCAAGGATGGATCTACACCTTTATCTTCAATTAATTAGTGAAGCAATAGTTGGAGATCTGAGTCTGGTGGAAGACCACCTACATCATATTCATCACAAATTGGGAGACCCCTTGAGTTTATTAAATAATCCTCCTAGAAAATTAACTCTTTCATCATCAGTAATCTCTAATGAAGAACGTTGAGAAGAAATTTGCCTAGGAAAATAGAAGCTTATCTTTCAAGTAGATGGAGAAGGATCCACTCCATTTAATCTGTTGAGTAACTTGCATGTTCCCACAAGTACTATATCATGAACTATTTAGGACACTAATTTCCCAATGGATAATCCTTATCATGAGCCCACTTAAACTGTTTAACTAAACATTGGAATAGAGCAGGAATCTAAGTTGGAAATTATTTATTATTATTGGATCAAGATAGAAATTTCACAAATCTTTGAGCTTCTAAAAGAGTATTAGGATGTGTTTCCAAGAAACTATAGTGAAATGAAAGGGGTTCACCCTTCTCTTAGGACAATGCATATAAAATTGATTAATGGTACTCATCCTGTGAAGAAACACCCATATTAGATGAACCCTAACCTTTGAGCATGCATAAAAGAAGAGATCAACAACATGATTCATGGTGGAATAATCATTCCTATTGATGAATCTGACTGGGTGAGTCCTATGGAAATCAATATCAAGAAGGATGGGTGTATTCGTATTTGCATGGATTACCATGTTTTGAATGCATCCTATATCATTGATCCTTTTCTAACACCTTTCATGAAAGAAGTCATAGAAGACATTACTAGTTGTGAGATATACTCTTTTATTGATAGGTTCTTAGGATATCACCAAGTCCAAATACCTAAGGAAGACTACTCCAAGACCTCTTTTGTTATGGAATGGGGCTCTTTTGCCTATATTGTCATGCCTTTTGGGTTGAAAAATGCCCTGGTAGTGTTTTCATGGGTAGCAATAGAGGCTTTTAAATATTTCATCCATAAGTTTCATTAAGTTGACTTAGATGATTGGACAATATATGGGCTGATCAAGGACCACTGTGCCAATTTGAGGCTCACACTTGAGTGTTGCTAAGTATTAAAAATTTCCCTAAATCTAAAGAAATGCTTTTTTATGACACCATTTGGGGTACTCCTTAGGAATATCATTTGTAAAGAGGGACTCTTAGTAGATCTAGCCAAGGTCTCAATAATTTTATGACTACTAGCACCAAAAACCCAGTGTGAGGTACATGCATTCTTAAGACACATGGGCTACTACAAAAAGTTCATTCGAGGTTATGCCAAGATTGCAACACCCCTAAAAGAAATATTAAAGCATAATAAATAGTTTATATGGATAAATTTTTGCAAAGTAGCTTTTGAAACCTTGAAAGAAAGACTAGTTACTAATCCTATCTTATAATTTCTAGATTAGGCAAAACCATTCCATGTCCATGTTGACACATCTGGAATAGTAGTTGGTGTAATACTTGTACAACTAAGAGAGTGAAATTTGGACCATCCCATCTATTTTGCCAACAAGAAGTTCATGCCAATCGAAAGAAACTATATCACCACTGAATGTGAAGCCTTGTCTATGGTTTTCGTGCTACAAAAAATTAGATATTACCTTCTGGTTACACCATTTGTGTTTTATACCGATCATGAGGCCTTAAAGTATCTTGTTAAAAAGCCCATTTTCCATGGAATAATTTTCTGCTAGATAGTCATCTTCCAAGAATTCTAGTTTTTTATAGTAGTAAAATCTACAAAAACCAATTGTAGACCTAATCATTTATCTTGAATTGAAAATAGAGAACCTTCACATGTTATTAAAGATGACCTTCCTAACATACAACTTTTCTAAGTCACTAGGGTACCTGAAGAGTTGGAGGATATTGCGGCATTCCTCAATATTGGTTATGTACCTACATATCTTACTTTATAAGAAAAGAAACAAATTACAGTTCACACTACACCATATCAACTCATAGTAGGAGATCTGTACAAGATGGACCGTGACAAGGTACTACATTATTGTGTAATACAACATGAGCACCTTGAAGTATTATGAGAAGTACATGAAGGTATTGTTAGAGGACACTATTTTGGGGAAGCTATCACATTAAAGGTGTTGCTCATAGGACTCTAGTGGTTGACTTTATTTAAAGATGCAAATGCATATGCAAGGCAATGTGATATATGCCAACATGTGGGAAAACCTAATAGAAGAGATGCCATGTCACTGTGCCCAATTCCATCTCAATAACCATTCAAAAAGTGGGATATAGACTTTTTAGGTCCCATCACTCTTGAATGGTGAAGAACATGTTCATGGTATATTATTATGGCAATAAATTATTTAATGCACTGGGTTGAGGCAATGCCAACTGAAGATTATACTACAATTATTGCCACGTTGTTCATTTGGGAAAATATTATAACATGCTTTGGATGTCCTCTAAGTTTCACTAGTGATAGATTAACCCACTTCTTGAATGAGAGAATTTGAATTATATTAGTTGAATTCATGATTTCACATCACAATACCACACCATATCACCGATAGGTGAATGGAATATCAAAAGCCTTTAACAATATTCTTGGTACCACTTTGACAAAAATCTACAATATTGGTAGAAATTATTGGGATGATAGGGTATCTACAATACTTTAGGCAAACCGGACCACATATAAATGCCTCAATAAAGATACACCATTTAACCTAGTATATGGAAAGTAAGCAAGCATGCCAATTGAGTTCCTAGTTCCATCTCTCCAGATAGTGTGTATAGGAAATCTTGATGATGACGCATCTTTGAAATCTCAGCTTAATAAATTCATGAAAATAGATTTGATACGGTTCCTCACTCACTAGAATCAAGATGTTTAGAAATGAAAATAGAAAGCATGGCTTTAAGTTTTCATGCCACCTTGGGAAGCTCCACATTCATTGGGATGGACCATTCATAATTCATAGTATCCGATCCACTGGTGCATGTCAACTAAAATGAATAGATGGTCAATTTCTCTCCAGACATTATAATGGGAGTCGACTTTCACCACCTTATGATTCTATTTAAATTTATTTTATTTTTCAAAAAAGGCTTGAGGCCATTAGATTAGGATTTATTGATTTTAACAAAAAATGATGCCCTTGAGGCACATGGCTCATTTCTTTTTTCTTCATCTATTTAATGTTTTCATGGAGGACCACAAATCCCTTTTAGTATGAGGTAAGCAGTGCATAACAATACAAGACATGTGGTCATGAAAGTTTCAATGGTGAAAGAGTCATACATGGCATGCAAGTGATTAAAATCACAAGAGTCATACATGGTGCACAAGTGATTAAAGGCACAGGTGTCATTTAATATAGTAGATTCTCATCATTTATGTGATAGTTGGTTTTCATTACTTTAGAATAATGGGATAGTTGTCACCCACCTCCACATAAGGTGTGGAAATAAATGAACCATAAATGTGATAAGGGTAGTTATAATAGTAAGTGTATGAGTGGAATGATGGGACAAGTTTCAATGCAAGATTTGAAGTACGAAGACTATTAGAAGATGTATTTATGAAGGGAAATGATAAGGAGAGGAAAGAAGATAATGGGTAGATTGACAAAGGAGCTTATAAATAACCATGTTAAGGCCATTTTACATTTTACCTTGCTGAAATATTCTAATAATAGATGAACCAAAGCACTACACGAACCAAAAAATTAGAGCCAATGTCAAAAATAGAGATGCAAACAACATTTCCAAGTAGAGGTAGATAAGTACAAACCAATTATAGAAGTGGGTTGAGGCCATTGTTAGTAAAAGTTATTGTAGGTTGTTGGATTTTGCCATTTTTGAAGTGTAAAGCTCAAGAGTTGAGGAAATTTAAATGACATGATGTATTCATTTGGAACATGGGACGATTGAGGTTTAACCTTTGAGCACCTCGATGGGTAATGTAGTCAAAATAAAAAGTGAAACGACTTGAAAAATTTCCAACCATTCTTAAAGATAGAGAGTTAGGTGGAGATTGGTTCCTTATAAGAGAGGAGCCTTTGGAAAACCTATGAGAGACACCAAGGTAGGAGAAGTGCATAAGAGTTCAGAGAAAGAGCATAGAAGTAAAGAAAATGGGTAAAAAAGGAAAGTAGGCACATGCCTCCTTATCACAGACTACTGCACCATCTTCCCCTCCAATAATTTACATTGAAGAGATGTAATACCCTGAGTCAGTTTTATGCACTAAAAACTAAGTTTCAAAGATGGCAAATGTGACCATTTTTTATTACAACCATCATTAGTTGGGGAATGAAGTCTAATTATAAAATGACTACTAGGTATAGACCACCAACACATGAAATTAGTTGGTTTATGACCTCACTATCAATAATTAACTTGACAAAGTTGGCCTCTTCCAACTCTTTGAACTACCATACTTTGGAAATCCTACTAAGGTAGTTTAGTTCCTCTTCTCACATGTTCATGAGGATTATATCCACTTTGCAGGGTGTAAAATGAAGATCAATATAGAAAGGATAAGTAAGGTAACAAGACTCCAATACACATGACTTAATGTCCTAGATGACTTGGTAGACATGGAAGAAATTTAGCAGACTACCACTACACTCATGTATCAAAAGCAAGGACATGTGATGCATATCACAAACCTATAGGATTCCACATTAATGGTAGCGGCATGGATCATCTCTACCAAGATTAGATGGATTAATAGATGGAAGGAGGTGTATATGGCCCACCTACACATAGAAAACCAAGTAGTATAAGGAGTATAGTATAATTAGGCACTATACTTTGCCTAGAGGATAATAAAAGATGCATGCAAAACCTAAATTCTAGTTTCCCTGGGGTACAATTATATTATTGATGGTGTTTGATGAAATCAACATGCCCAATTATAGTTTAGGATCCTTGAAGTGGGTATATCCCCCCATTAACAAACCCCCCACTAAGCACTACAAAGCCATCACCTGCCCTCACAAAATCACTCTAACATATAAGTTGAAGATGAGACATTGGTTTGATGGAATGAAGGCATCCTTTAGAAATGAATGGTAAATTCCCAAGGATCTACCCTCTAAAACTTAGGATTAAGAAAAATTTGTTATGAAGCAGCTTTTTTCTTTGGTACAGATCCACATGATTCCATTAGGGGAACTCTTCGCTTGGCTCAAGTTGCCCTATGCTTTCTCAACATGCTACTTCATTGATTCCATGAATAATATTCATAATGCATAATCAATCAACTTGTAAGTAGAATGGATCACTTTAGAGCACCATACTCTCCAAAAGATGTTTGTTTACCCTAGCAAGAAGGCCTACACAAAAAGGAGAGAAAAGAGCATGACTAGAATCACAATGAAAAACATTATAGTTGGAAAATAGGTACATAAACTATTCTATATGTTATGGCCCAACCAACATCCTCAAGATGGGGAACTAAAAGAAAATATTCCCTAGATTCCATTACATAAGTGGGCATCTTGATAAGATCTTGATATTCAATAATGCAGAAATACCCTTAAGGTAGGGAAACACCATATAATACTCCTTTAGGAAGGAATAACTCCACAATGTCTCTTCGAGGGGACAACCTCCAATATCCTCTTACAATAGAAGAATCAATTCTTACTTGATATCTTTACCATGATAATCATCTCCTATATATATAGATATACATATATCTAACCCATGGATGGGTAACCTCCTAATCCTAGTGTAGGCCGACCATTACCCAGTGTACTACTTCCACAAGTTACTCTATTATCCTAATATATTGTACCCATATAACTAACTAAGGGGATGTGTGCCACATGTCAGCATCTCCATCAACCCATATACAATAATATATCATATCCCTAGGTACATAGCACATCTGAACCAAGCATGAGCATAAGTGAGAAAAAGGTCCTCAAAAGTGGTAGAAGACATAGGAGGTGTAGTTCTCTAGACTAGTGCCTCATCCCCCACAACCTCCACCCCATCGTTTACCTTCACCTTTGTCTCCATCTTCCCACAGTTAACCTTCATCAACCTCAACTTCCCTATCTTCACCTTCTCCACCCAAACCACCTTCACCTCCACCTTCATCTCCAAGTCCTCAAACTAAAATTGGGTTAGCACCACACCTTCCTCCAAAATAATCACCCAAAAAGGACCCCTTCCTGGAATAAATAAACATAGAATCTAACTTAAAGAAGACTCCATCTCTAGGATGGGAGCTTTTAGCTAGTGATCAAGCTCATATATAAATGGGAAAAGATGGGATGGATACTAAGAGCCAACTTGATTGAGACCCAGAAAAGGGGAAGGGACCAATTGAAGGGGAACCAAAATAGCAAGAGATGTCTAAACTACATGAACAATATTAGTTTGGCATAGAGGACAAGCAACTCTATATATGGAACCATTTCCACCTTAATGATGCTACCCATGAAACCAAGAAGCAATTATCCTTCCTACTAGAAATGTATAATAATGAAACCCAATTTGACATTTCATTGGATTGCATTGATTCTGGCCTAGACGCCCCAGGTCTTCCAAACCTAATGAAGTTTGATCCATAGTGGTTCACCCCATTGATGACTAGCACTGCATTTTTAAAACTTGCCATGGAAGTGACGTGCCATAACATTTTTTTAGAGTCAAATACATGCACAATTGAAAGAAAACATATCAGGGTTATTGAAATGTATAATAAACTATTTACTAAAAAATAGGTGCTAGCTGAAGAAGTAGCCTTGTTGAAGTAACAACTTCAAGAGATGACTAAGGCTAAGGTAAGGGTATTGACCCTTTATACAACAATTTTGAAAGAAGAAATAGAAATAGTAGATGGTGTAGCTCTAGATGGGGACCGATTGGCAAAATTAGAGACATTGGTTAAGCTATTACTCAAAAATAATGAGTGTTATATGCCTAGAAATGAGTCCAATGAACTCATGGAACAAACTATGGCTATAACAGATATATGCCACAACACTTTAAGAATATTCAAGGAAGTAATCCCAATTTTGGATGAGATTTTTGCATACATGTTACACCCTAATAAAGTCATAGAGGCTTGACTTAATGATGAAGAGGTCTTGAGGTAAAAAGTGGCTGATGCAGATCTCTTAATAAAAGACTGTATAGAATGCGCTAAAGAATTTGAAGATGTAGAAATGATGGAAGATGCTATTAATAACCATCATTAGTAAATAAATTCTATTTTTTCCAACTCTAAGGAAAGGTTGACAAGGAGGTCTCTGGATTAGAAGACATCCAAAAGGAAGCTAACATAGCCCTAGAGGAGCAAATAAAGAAGACTGAGACTCCAATTTAGCCTAAGGAGTTAGAATCAATAAAGAAGGCCATTGAACAAATAACTATTAAAATTATCGATGTTTTATCCCATTGGGATGAGCTGAAAAAAGAAATCAAGCAAAAAGGGCTTAATTTCCTTGAGGATGTGAGAACAAACTAGTCCGGGACAGACTAACAAATTAGTGTGGGGTGATTTTGGTATCGCAATTTTGACAAGTATTAATTCCATTCTTAGCATGCAGTGTCGAAGGACCATTGCCCATTTTGTTACAAGTACCTACATGGCACGGGAGGACCATGGTGTGAGAGAAACATAGCACAAGAGGACCATGGTGTGAATCCAATAGCATGAGACTTGATGGGTGTAGAAGGACAATGGTGAAAAAGACCCAACATGAGAGGACCTAGTCAAAAGGGAACATGTCATGAAAGACCCAAAAATAGGGGCTCAAAACAAAATAAAAAGACTAGGGAGCACATGGGAAGCAGAGTGCAAGGAACACAAAGTAGTTAGAATAACATTTCAAGTGGGACACATCAACCCCATTAATCAAAGGTTTTATACCAGCCTATGAGGAATGGAACACTTACCTACCAAGATATAACATAGAATGAGGATATAGGGGCATAAACACCCAAGTCTATAAGAAAAATTAATTGTAAGTGCCATGACCCTCAGTTTTTTGGGAGTTTGTGTGTCATCTATTCATAAAAATTAGAATTATGACACTTGGTCAGGGCAAAACAAGTATAAGAACCTCTATTGTAATCATTTGCATGATGGGATTTTTGGGAAAATAGTTATAATGATTTATCTTGTAATGTAGTAAGCTGTTAATGAGAGATCAATGTTTTCCATATTTTTCTATGAATAATGAATTATTCTAAGGGTTGAATGATGGATGTGATTTACATCTAAGTCATGGGTATTTTTCTTATTTTACCACTACTGTTAAATAGTAATGGTGATCCTAGTTATAATGATAGTTAAATCTAGGACAATAAGGATAATAGTAGTATATTTAGGGTGATGAATAATTTTTTAAGAATTGTGTTATGAAATATGAACAAACATATAACATTGTGCTACAAAGCCTTTAGGAACCAATCTTTTGTTGTGTGCTTTGGGTGAGTGCACAAGACTTACCATTCATGTGAGAGGGCCAACACATTAGCTTGTTGGGGAGAAGCTTAAGTGCCAAAGTAGAACTAACTAAAAGAACCCAACACTTGCCAAATGCATTTGAAATGTCATGTTGCATATCAAAATTTTATATTCCTTTATGCAAAAATTCATACTCTCTATCCCTTGCTCACTAAGGATTGTTCTTAATAAACATATTATTACATAAATCGTAACTCAAAATTTATGTATTTCACTTCATATTCATGCCTTCTACCAACATGCATATAACTCATTAACAACTTTTAAGTATCTAAGTATCACTACTAGACACAAGCAAACACTAGCAATTGTATCTATCCCTCCTCCTTTCGAACTTGGTACATCTAGCTCTTATCCTGCATCTACTACCAACTTTATGCCTATAGTAGATCATGAGGTCCATGTTATCACCCAAGTTTATGAAGACAGGTAGGTTGATTACACCTAAGGCTATAGCTTTATCACTCAGGCTAGCACCCCTTCAGATATAGTTTCTATTCTTGATCTCCTTTAGTGATTGAATATTTACAAACATGTATTGTGTCCAATCCTTCATAATACTAAAATTCCTATTTCAGTTGAACTAACCTATGTTGCATCTATCTGCAACAAAATAGAATGGACTGAAGAGCATATCTCTTTTGAAAAAGAGGATTTACCTGCACAACATATCATTAAACAACATCTACCTTTATATATTCAATTGAGAATTAGTAATGTGGGAGTCAAAAGAGTGTTAGTTGATAATGGTCCAGGACTTAACATTTGTAACATATCCTTTCTTAAATGTCTTAACATACAACCTCAAGATTTAGACCATTTCAATATGAACATCAGAGGTTTTGACAATATTCCGCATGTTTTAATGGGTCAAATAACACTCAAACTTACCTTAGTGCCTAAGACACTACAAAAAACATGCCAAGTCATGCCAAATGACCTTAATTATAATTTATTACTTGGTCAACCTTGGATTCATGATATGCATGTAGTCCCTTCCACACTCAATACTTGTCTAAAACTTAGCCACAAAGGTTACACATACACATGCCCAATAGATAATGAACCTTTTAAATATTGTCAAGTTGTTGATTCTCCATAGAATTATATCCCACACTTTAATCTAGGTAGTATACCTACACAACTCGTTACTCACGATGCACCCTCAAACCATAAACAAAATTAGATAATTCTAAGTTATATTATAACACCAGTACTAGATCACCAATTCACTTCACCTTTTACACTTAAATATCTTAATAAGATGGGATATCAGGGCAAAGGACTTGGAAAGCATGAACAAGGAATAGTCAATCTTATCAAGGGGAATAGTCAATCATATCAAGGCATCCACACATTATAAAATGCAAGGGCTCAGATACTATTTTAGCCTTAATCATGATAAATCTTCTCCCACCCTTTCAAAACACATAAATTTTTTGTCTACCCATTACACATATCGATAATATAGTTAATCATGCTTCTATATCGTCATTGGTCTACTTTGATCTTATTGATAATATAACTTTACCCAATATGTTTACATTAGATGAATTCTCTAATGATGAGTCTCTCCTAAAATTTCTTGGAGCATATGAGGACCTCCCATCTTGTTATCATAAAAATAGATTTCTAGACCACATAAATGCCCATGCATTCTTTGGATAAAATATATACTCTTCCCCCGATATACCAGTTGACTCAGATGGTAATATTCTTAAAACTCCATATACAATCTATCATTCCACATTACTTAATGAAGAAATAGTAAATTTCAATTTTGGAACCGACAAGGATCCCCACATTGTCTTATTAGCAACTTCCCTAAAAAAGGAAGAAGATGTTGGTATTCATCAAACTTTAACAAATTTTATAGAACTCTTTGCTTGGTCATATTTAGATATGCTAGGAATTGACACATCTAAAACAGTCCATAATATTCCTTTATACCTTGATACTAAACCAGTTAAGCAAAAGATTTACAAAATGCATCCTAAGGTGGCTCTCTTAGTCAAAGATGAAATCCAATGCATCTTAGATGTTGGTTTCATTCACCTAGTAACACATCCTAAATGGATTTCCAATATAGTTCTTGTAGTAAAACCTAATGGACAAATTCGATGTTGTTCCAACTCTCAAGTTTTAAATAAAGCATGCCACAAAGGTGATTTCCCCTTACAAAATATTGACATGATAGTAGATTCCATAGTCGGATATGAAATTCTATCATTTATAGATGGTTTTATTGGTTATAATCAAATCAAAATTACTAAAGAAGATCAAGAAAAAACATATTTTACAACACCTTGGGGTAAATTTTGTTACATTTTCATGCCTTTTGGATTAAATAACATTGGAGCCACATATCAGCATACTATGACACACATTTTTCACAACTTGATTCACCATACTGTTAAGGATTATGTTGATGATATACTAGCTAAATCTAAATAATGATAACATCACGCTATTGATTTATAAAAGATTTTTAAATGACTCAAGTCCTACAACATTTGATTAGACCTAATGAAATGTGTGTTCAAAGTTACATCAAGAAAACTCCTAGGTTTCATTATCTCTCAGCATGGCATAGAAGTTGATCATAAGAAAGTCAAAGCAATTATTGATATGCCACCTCCCACCAACTTAAAATAACTTCAATCCTTCCAAGGCAAGGTCCAAGCAATCCACCATTTTGTATCTTAGCTTGCCGATAAAATTCAATCATTTACTCAATTGCTAAAAAAAGATAAAAGGTTTATTTGGTAGCAAGATTGTCAAGATAACTTCGACACAATCAATTAATATTTCCTTAATCCACCTATTTAAGTACCACCTATCCCAAACAATCATTTCCTACTCTATATCTCAGCAAAAAATCATGCATTAGGAGCACTCTTAGCATAACACCATGATCAAAATACTGAATGAGGAGTTTATTACATCAGTCACACATTGGTTGATTATTAAAAAAATTACTCCCCAATAGAAAAATTATGTCTAGCATTAGTTTTTTCCACATAAAAACTATGACATTACATGGTCAATAATGAGACTCAAGTTATCACGAAATTAGACCCCTTAAAGTTCCTATTGGCCAAACCACATCTTTCTAAATGTGTCACAAAATGGGTTATGTTATTAACAAAATTTGACTTAAAAATAATCCTCCAAAAATTGATAAAGGGCCAAATCATTTCAGACCATTTGGCAGCAACACCACTATTAGATACCAACCCTTTAGTGACACATTTAAAGATGATATCACTACCTATTATAGATACCTAAACCACATTCTTTGATGGCTCCCAATGTACATCTGGTACAAGGGCTGGCATTATCTTTATCAATCCTTCTGGTCACACAATTCCTATAGCATACTAATCAATTACACCAACAACAGAGCATAATATGAAGCACTTATCTTAGGACTTTTCACTACCCAATCCCTCCAAATCAAATTTATTCAAGTCTTCGGTGATTCCCAACTTGTGTTCAATCAAGTCAATGATGTTTATCAAATAAAATAACACCTTATCCCATATCACAACATGGTGCAGTGTCTATCATCACAATTCAATTATTTTTCTATTGAGAGCATTCCCCAAAAAGATAATAGACACACAGATGTAATGGCCAATGATGCATCTCTAATTCCCATTGACATTAATGATGATCAAGCAATTTTTACAATTGAATGATTATAATCACCATCAATATCCAATGTAGATTTGATCACTCTTTCTGTCTTAGGTACTACACAAAGCTCTATAACCACAAAATGGTTCTCTGATATTTATAACTTTCTCAACAAATCTATTACACTAGACACTTTATCCCAAAATGACAAATGTAAGTTACAAAAGTAAGCACTCTATTATGTAATCATTGGTGGAGACCTTTTCAAATGATCCTTTGATGGACACTTTCTATGATGTTTAACCTCAACAGAAGCCAAAATTGTTCTAGCTCAGATACATGATAGTGAGTGTGGTGGTCATTTCAATGAAAAAATCCTGTCATACAAACTCCTCTAATAGGGGTACTACTAGCCTACCATGGAAGATGAATGTTTACAATATGTGAAGCTATGTGATAAATGTCAATGACATAGTAATCTACAACATGCACCATCACAACAATTACAACCTATCATCTCTCCATGGTTGTTTATGTTATAGGGATTTGATCTCACTGGAAAAATTAACCCTAAATCCATCGATGGACATAAGTTCATAATCACAACTATAGAATACTTTATCAAATGGGTGGAAGTAGTTCCACTTCAATCTACCACAGGTGAAGACATTTGTAGTTTTATCATGATTCATTATTTCACACTTTAGCATACTTGTAGCCATCATTTTTGACAATGGAACATCATTCAAGAACAAAATTATCAATTTTTTTTACCAAATACAAAATTAAACACACATTCTCCACTCCATAATACCCAAAAGAAAATGGTCAAGCAAAAGCCACTAACAAAACAATCAATAGCATTTTCAGCAAAACAATAACCAAATTTGGGAATGATTGGCACAATCAACTAGTTTTAGCATTATGGGCCTATCACACAAGTATCCATATACCCACAGGAGCTACTCCTTATTCACTCATTTATGGCATAGAATAAATTCTACCATTGGAATTATAAATCCGATCTCTTTGTGTCTCCCTTAAAGGTATTCTCAATAATGACTAGTATCATGAAAAACATCTAGACTAGCTCAAACAGTTAGGCCGTACATGCATTCAAGCTATAGAATACCTCAGAATCTACCAACAATGTAAACAATCATCCTATAATAAGAGAGTTCACATAAAAAAATTCAAAATTCATGATCTTGTTCTAAAAGAAAACCTTCACAATGTCAATGCTAAATAAGAAATCAAAGGAAAATTCAAACCAAATTGGCTAGGTCCTTACATCATTATCAAAAAGTTTAGTCTTAAAATATACCATCTAACCTCACTCGAAGGAAAGAATCTAAAAAATCCAATGAAAATTATGTATCTATGTAGATTCCATGTATAGTATGTTATTTTTACACATGTTTGTACATAATTTATTTTTATGATTGATTGTACATAATCTCTTTTGCTTGATTGTACATAGTTCAAATATTTCCAAAAAATATAAAAACATTCACAAAATTTCAAAATATAAAAACATTTAAATAATCAAAAAAACACCAATTTTTTTTATATTGTATGCATCATCCATGTTTTACATTTCTATTACTATGTTAGACTTACATTTGTTGTTTTATACAATTGTTTGTGAATTATCTACATTACCATGCTTCACTTGATCTTATTTGATTATGTGCAGTCACTTCCAGTTCTTTGATTACTTCATTCTACCCATTGAGGGGGCATCCTGCTTCTACATTCAAAATGCACATTGATACATCTTCCCACCGGGGGCATCTTCTACATGACTACACCATCCAGGTTATGTCATTCTTACACCACACACTCTAGTTATCATGTTGACATACATTACTTACTAGATTACATAGATTACCACATCAACACTCACTAGTATCTTGCACTTGTGTATTTCCTAGCATGTACCTAGTCTTGTACTAAACATGTCTTGCATACTTTCACTCTTGATTTGATTAGTTAGATGTGATTGTATCTTTCCAATTTTTACATGCTTTCCTTTCTTGTTTTTACGTATCTAGATGAGATTGCATTTCTAGTTCCAATTTTGTTTCTTATGTGTGCCTTAGGACATATTCCAATGTCCTTTGATTTTATTTATGTGTGTGTACCTTTGGACATTTTTCAATGTCCCTTATTTTTAATCTTCTATGTACCTATGGCCCTCGTGCCAATCTTTTCTTGTTTTAAATTGTATGTGTAGGTGGCATTTGAACATGCCTTATATGTTTACATTCCAGTTTAAGTGACAGATGCCCATGTCCCTTGTTTGCATGGCCCCTTATCCAACCTTGTATGATTATTACTTGATTGCTTATCCTTGTTTGCAATGTCATGATCCATATCACGCATTTACCTTGCTTTCTTGAATGCCATGATGGACATCATGCTCCATCCATCCTTGAAAATTAATAACTAACAACTAACATCTAAAATTTATAGTCTAGTTTAGTACATTACACATGATTTTACATGCTTATATCTATTTAGGCATTACCATATTGATCTAAAAAATCTCTCAATACAAACATTTCTATATCTATATATATCTTGTCAAATATTATTGCTATATCATGTATCTATACAACATAACACACTTGCAAGACTCTTTTATTTTGCAAGCAATCATTGCAAGTTCATCATTCCTACCCTCAGAAGAGGGTGCAACAAATAAGGGTTTTGTCATAGAGATCAAAGCTCCTAGCAGTCAAAATAGTAGCATTAAGATCACTTAGTTTAGAATCCAAAGGTCAAACTAGTCAGAAAAGAACAAAAAATAGTGACATTTCCAAATCAACAACTAGTTTCAGCATAGGACAATATCACAAGAAATGGATAGTAGTACCAAATACAAGATTGTCCTCATTTTGTCTCTCTTATCTAGGCAAAAAAATACCTAGGTTTTCTAGTAACAGGCAAAACTTTTATCTCAACTACAATTTTTGTATATCTAGATCAATTAGAATAAGTAGTTTTAGTATAGTTTTATCATAAAATCTAGATATGGGGGTATCATGCACAATATGATGACTCTCACTTCTAGTTTTAGATTAGGTAGTTCACATAACTTTTAGATCAGAATCCATGTTCTAGACACCAATGATTGGTGGCAATGTGTGAAACATATTGGTCTTCTTGTGTTTCCAAGTTTAGTAGCATTCAGATCACCTAGTTTAGAATCCAGAGGTCAAACTAGTCAGAAAATAACAAAAAAAAGTGACATTTCCAAAACAACAACTAGTTTCAACATAGGACAATATCACTAAAAATGGATAGTAGTGCCAAATACAAGGTTGTCCTCATTTTAGCTCTCTTATCCAGGTAGAAAAATACCTAGTTTTTCTAGTAACAGGTAAAACTTTTAGCTCAACTATAGTTTTTGTATATCTAGATCAATTAGAATAAGTGGTTTTAGTATAGTTTTATCATATAATCTAGATATGGGGGTATCATGCATGATATGATGACTCTCACTTCCAGTTTTAGATTAGGTAGTTCACATAACTTTCAGATTAAAATCCATGTTCTAGACACCAATGATTGGGGGAAATGTGTGCAACATATTGGTCTTCTTGTGTTTCCAAGTTTAGTAGCATTCAGATCACCTAGTTTAGAATCTAGAGGTCAAACTAGTCAAAAAAGAACAAAAAATAGTGACATTTCCAAATCAACAACTAGTTTCATCATAGGACAATATCACCGAAAATGGATAGTAGTGCCAAATACAAGGTTGTCCTCATTTTGGCTCTCTTATCCAGATAGAAAAACACCTAGGTTTTCTAGTAACAAGCAAAACTTTTAGCTCAACTACAGTTTTTGTATATCTAGATCAATTAGAATAAGCAGTTTTAGTATAGTTTTATCATAGAATCTAGTTATGGGGGTATCATGCACGGTATAATGACTCTCACTTCTAGTTTTAGATTAGGTAGTTCACATAACTTTTAGATCAAAATCCATGTTCTAGACACCAATGATTGGTGGCAATGTGTGCAACATATTGGTCTTCTTGTGTTTCCAAGTTTAGTTTATTAACTAAGCATTCTCAATAGTTGCATGCCTTACTCCATCTATAAGTGCTTGGCATCATTCTCAAGTTGAAATTTCATACAAGTTTAACTTCTCAAGTACTTGAGTTCCCAATTTAGATTTCACATAAGTATATTGCATTAGTTTTAGAATGGCTTTCATACAAGACTAACCTCCATCTTTTAAAATGGCCAAGAGTGGCCTAGTTTTTAGTATACATTTAGCTATCCATGCCACATTATCAAATTTTTAGATCATTTATGGGCTCCATGAGCCATATCATATGACATATATCCTATACTAATATCACTTCATAGTTTCACTTCACGAGGCAATGATGGATCCAAAGGGCCAACATTTGTATTCTTGAGCCACCTATTCAGAGGGATTAGACACATAGTCCAAACATCAATTATCACTTGTGTGATCATCTAGCTTCACTCAGTATGTGATGATGGAGGCAAAAGGCCAAAAATTTTATTCTTGAGACACTTTTTAAAGAATTTATCACTTAACTCTATTCATGATATAAATTTTGGTACAACATCCATCACAATCCAACATCACTCAGCCTTACTCACGATCACATGTTTTATATTGGTTCACATACTCAGTGAGGTGTATTCATTCTTTTCTCTTTCTTTTTCTTTTACTCAGCTTTAGTATATTCTTGTTTTATATCACATATAATAAAAACTAATCTACTCTTTGTTTCATTTCATAGATTTACACTTGCACAATGTTCTCTTTAGGCACTATTCAACATTACTTAGCATCATACAAGTTTAATGGGATTCATATCTGTAGGTAAGTTCAGGTATACTTTCTATTTTTTTCCTTTATCCTAGTATTTCACTTTAATGCATCACTAGAATAAAGGGGGGGTAGATAAAATCATATAAAATATGAAATTTAGTTACTTTAGTGTGGCTAATGACACCCAATCCATAGGTACTCATACTTGCTTGCACAACCCTTTTAGACTTTTCTTTCACCGATTCCCAATCATCCACAACCTTCTAGACTTAACCCTTACAAACCCAGGCAACTCTTTCAGGCTTGGATCCATCCCCCTAGGCCTCATTCCATCAAGAAAACAACACCCAACTTGGACAGGAGTACTGAAACCCAGGGTGTCTTATTTCTAGCGCTATTGTCCAAGTATAAATTTGGTTCAAACAAACATATTTTCCTAAATCCTTATCTTAATTCATGTCAGCCTAATGCAAATTTATTTAACCCATGATCATTAGGTTCCCTATAAAGATTATTCAAAGTCCACTTAGAAGGGTTGACACTCATTTACAAGGGAGAAGCAAGAATACAAGCAATTACAATCGAGCACTTTTCCCTATTCTCTATATACAACCTTCCAATATTATTCCAAGCCTATTCAAACCCTTACACCAGTCCCTAGCCATATAAAGTATACCCGATTTCATATCTAGTTACATTTTCATACATAATTTCATGAAGCACTTCAATGGGAGAACTACATTAGCTTGATCCCTCCTCAAAGTATTGGTATGTAGGCAACTTGCCCACACATAGGGTGTGAAGTGCATCTAGTACATCCTTTACACACTAACCCCTTCTCTCTCTTTCCCAAGTTTCCATTCAAGTTCAAACACAAAGAGCTCCCAAGGATTTGAAGATTAAAATAGATGTACAATGGGCTCCATAGACTTTTGAGCTTTGATATTTCACTGACAGGGTAACATAGACTTGTCCAGCAGAACCCAAAAAACTCGGATCACCTAGACAATAGCACCAAAAAAGGACTACAATACCAAAAAATGGGGTGTCCCACTTTTGGCACTCCTATCCAATCAAAAAATGAAGTTTAAGAACCTATTTCTGACATTGTCCCAGTCCTGTAACTAAATTCTCAAACTCTGTCTTATATTGGACAACTCAAAATAAGCTAAGTCATATTTTCTCTTATTTATTACTATTTTTAGAAAAGAAAAAAATACAATCTATTTACATAAATTAGTGGATTAATTATTACACATTATTTACTAATTTACTTTACTCTAGACTTGTTTATTAGTTAGGAATAAAACTCCATTATTTTGAAAAATAATAAAACACCCTGCACCAAATGAAAAGTCCCACCATGGGTGCCTTAGTGCTCCATTTTAAAAAAATAAATACTTTTTAGAAAGCTTTCGGTTCTATAATATTTGATCCACTATTCTAAAAAAAATATCAAAAAAATTACCCTTTTTCTGTTATTCCTTGTTTGTCCTACAAAATAGAAACTTAAAAAATTGTAGAAAATCACCATAAGCTCTAATAATTTTGATTTTTTTAAAAAATTCATATTTTTGAATAGAATTCAGAAAAAATTATAAGATTAGTTCTATTTATTATCTATTTTTTTAGATTTGATAAATAATACAATTTTTTTAAATATGGAGATTTGAATATGCATAGATATGAAAATGTACAGATCTAAAATTGATATAAAAAGGGTTTCAATATTTTTTATTTTTTAATATTCTTAATTTAAAAAATTGATCAATATCAAATATAGATTTCAGATATGAAATTTCAAAATTAAACCCTCTTCTACAGGCTGAATACAAATAATAAGTTCAAACCCTCATTAAAAAAATGTCAATAAATGACTAAATATGTATCTTTTTAGCGTGAATAGATGTATAAATTATCAAAAAAATTACAAAAACAAAAAATAATTACCTGCATTGACAACTTTTTTGCTTTTGCAAATTGGCTAGAATTCTGGTAGCATTTCAACTTGGGATGGCTAAAATTGGAGTAGTGTGATGCATCTAAGGATCACACGTACTTGGATCTCAATCTCCATCGATTCTCTAATGCTTCAAAAAAGGCTTCTCCTCAAGAATTCTTGCTTTGGTACCAAATGAAAGGTGGAATGAATTACACTAATTGAATTTATAAAAGCACTACTGAAGGTGATTATTTATACAACAAGAAGTGAGATTAAATCTCCTAATCTGTAGGGGATTATGACTCACAACACAACTAATCACACCTAGGAAATACCCGTAACTAATCTATGTCAATCAAAGGTTAACAACACCTTGAGACATTTATTACAAAATAGCTAAGATTAATTATTCTAACATAAAACAAGTAGATGGTAGGAGTTGAACTGCCCAAAGAATGCATTGATGAATATGGTTGGGATACATCTATGAGAAGTGACATAAGTGGTATAATCGATCAAAATTATTTTAGTGAATTAGTTCCATGAGATCTATAGTCTCATTTATACACATAAAAATGTTCAAATTCAGCTGTGGTTGATCAATGACTAAGGATTGTTTGCTCCAAGACCAATGAGATAAGAGGTCAAGCTAATAGATTTAGGTTCAAGATAGTCATCACCATGATTTAAGGACACAATCAGAGCTCCAATTAGTTTTGGCCATCCTTATTTAATTTGCATAGACATTATATGTCTTGATTTATGATATTCATTTAAGTTTCTCAGCTAAATTTTTGAATGTAATCAATGACCCATGGGCTTTCTATTGGATATAAAATCCTAGGTATTTCATTATAAAAGGGTTGAAATTTTATTGGCATAATAATGTTTCCAAAATTTACCCTCCAAAATCCCTTTACTATTCGAGCCTTTCAATTAATCAGAATTGAGTTTGCCTATCTTCATGATTCTTGTGTTTTGTGTGTATTCTGATGGTTTGTTGATCTTTTTATGTGGATAATCTTCATCCCTCTAATTGATTTCCATCCCTTTTTATCTCTACATAAAACTTGACTTCCCTTGTAGGTCATATGTTATTCGGACTTGAGTCTATGCCAGCATTATCTATGGACTATTTGTCATCTTTCCTAGTGTCACATTATGTTCTCGCACCTCCATGTGAAATACTTATATAGGAGTGGTGTCATTTTGGAGTCTATGTAATAGTTTATTATTTCATGTATTTTTATTGTGTTCTTTAAGGCTTTTAGATGTGCTATGTCTAATCTTGATGCATCACCATTTTCCATTCAACATTCTTTATCCCTTTTCCCCTCAAAAGATTTTAGATTTAACGTTAGTAGAAGGTTTATTTTTTTATCTTTGTAGGCCTACATGTCGATCCTAAATAATATGAATTTAGATTATAAGGAATATGTCCTTCTCTAAAGGTTTATCCCAAGGAACACTAGAGTCCCACAACTTGGGGGATGATCCTATTATCTCACCGAACCATCTTCCAATTTAGTGGGTGCGAGGTTCAAGTGACAATAGTTTATGGCATGTCCAATGGGATAGATTTTGATGATCCTCATATCATCCATTGAATAATGTTGGTGTGTTCTTTAGTGTATATTGAATTTTAGGGTAGTTTATTCAATACCATGGTGACTCCAAGTATCAAATATACTAGTTTATGCAATCTTAGTGCATAAATATATGTATTTTCACATCCCATTTCATTAATATGCTATTAATATGCCTTCCTATTTTTCATATGAAAATGAAAATACTACTAGTTTTGTCCTAAATAGTTGTCTTAGTAGTATATCCTCATTCTCATAGTGTTTACCTCCTTTTCACTCCTTCTTAACATTCTTGGCACTTGGTCATGCTTATTATCAACCTTTCAAAAGATATGTTGCTCCTAATTAGTATATGGCCTCCTAATCAGCCCTAAGAAAGTCTTGAATATATGTGTCTAAATTTTGAGAGACAACTGATGGAGATTGAAAGAGAGTAGGGGTATAGTAAGCATAAGGAAGATCTTGCTTATAAATCTTATTTTTATAAGTAAGAGGTGAATGAGTAAGAAAGACATCATGATGAATGTTTGGCTAGGTAGATTACAACCAATGAAGAGCAGATGCATCACCTACTTATACAACTATAAAATATTGAGCCTCTATCAACCTCCTCTATTCTAAGTTTTAGACATGCTTCTCCCACCATAGCTCAGGCTCAATCACTCAAAAGGAGGATCCCACATTCAATATCCCTAGTCTTAATTAGGGGAAACCTTATAAACTTCCAAGTCTCCATAATTTAAAATTTCAATTTTTAGAAGTCTCTATCCTTTTAAAGATCTTGTTCCTTTGTAAACTTATCTTATTATCCTAAATAAAAACCATCTCAAAATCCCATTCTTCCTCAAGAGCTTAAAACTACTCAACCTTGACAGCCTTCTAAGACTAAGCATCCTAATTTCATGATGCCCAACCTTGTTGAGGCCATTCCTACTTCATCAATTAAACCTTATTTCCCTCCCACCATCTCCCTTTTCAAAGGAGGACCCATTATATGGAGATAAAATGGAGAACATTTAGATTAAGAGGAAGATAATTCAAGTGAAGATGATGAGGAAGTAGTTATTGACATCCCTATTTCTATCGTTAAATTAGAGAAATTAGACCTATTACTAGAAGAGGATGAATATGATCAACTAAAACATCAGAATAGTGAGAAAATGAGTAAAGATAGGAAGAAGATAGTCTTGATGAGGAGAGTCCAAATTTATCTATTCAAGGCTATATTTAGGGGTGAGATGATGAAGTTCTCTCTTGAAAAAATGAACTTCCATTCAACATGGAAGAAGAAGAAATCAATAGTGAAATTGAGATGAGTCCTCTTGTGCAAAAGAGTGAGGAAGAGATGGAAGAAGACTTATTTTGGGATGAGATAGAGGAATTTCACTCAAGTTTAGACAATAAACCAACATCTCATAAAGAAAAAACCCATGAGTAGTATGCATAATAGGTGGAAATGGATATCTTTCTATGTCAATCACTAGGACAAGCACATCCAATCAACATAATGATGATGCAACATAATATTGATTATGAGGGAAACCATCACTAATAAAACTTTATCTTGATAAGAGGATGGCTTATCTAGTATCTAGATCAATTGGACATTGATAAGGAGAATTCATCACATTTTGTGCTTGACCTAGAGCACAAAATGGAGTATCAAGAAGGCAAAAATCAACTTACCTATCCACTCCAAGATGGCTACATTTCTAGTCAACTTATGAGGGTACGTGAGTTTGTTTACATCCTTGTGTAGACACCTAAAACATGTCATAACTAATCTTCAACTAGACTTTAGACTCGTTCCTACCAACCATTATAAATTAAGCCTAAAAATCATTAAACGTCCCAAATTTCCTTAGACATGATTCATCAAAGCTCATAATTATGTTGAGACATACCTAATTGAGGTATCTTACCATATGCAATAATAACCTTTCATAGATCCATCCCTAATCATCTTATAGAATTAAAATAATTAATTTGGCCTATAGACCTATTAAGTGGGGCACATGAACAAATATCAAATCTTGAAAGAGCTAAATGGCTAATTAGAATTAATTAACGAGCTAAACCAAATTAAATACTTAGTTGAATAATCCATGTGAAATTAATGAATATCTAAAAAAAGAAATTTAAAATATCCTAACCTTTCATTATTGCTTTTATGAGTTGTCAAGCTGATTTAAAATATCCTAAAATATCTATTTTGGAGAGGCATGCCTAGTAATTGAAAATCATGATTACTTGATAAATATTAACTCTATTGGGGTTATATTTAACTCACTTAAGTTAGGTTTTAACCCTTTCCAAGCCTTAACTCAACCCTAACTCACTTTGGGTGAGAGTTAAATCCTTAGGCTAAAAATATAATGCCATGCCTCTTTGTTTTGAATCACCCATAAGCCAAAGTTATAATGTAAATTTGGAGAGAGACAAGCCATTTGATATAGAATTATAAATCCAAAATATTGAGCTAAGCAACATCAAGCCACATCAAATCTAATGGTGCCAAGGAGAGAAGGAGACAACATGCTTCATTTTCCAAAGACTTCTTGATGCACAAGCTGATCAAGTCACTCAACAAAGCATTTAGAGCTCCCAAAGAAGGTAAATGATTTGTGTCTTTCATGTTTTCATTGTGCTTTCACTTGTTTCTTGTTACTAAGCTCTCCCCAAGTTCTAGGCTAGGAATATAAGTGTTAGTGTGTTTTTATTTGAGTTTTTTACTTGAACTAACACTATACTAACCTCCCTTCTTGGATTCCTATGATCACAAATGGCATGCTCAGTGGGACATAAAACGTCTCATTCAAGTAAGGGAACTAATATGTAGCTTTTTTTTTTCTAATCAATGCTTGACAATCTTCAAAATTCAAGTTTTAGGTTTGTTTTTCCCTATTCTATTTTTTAATGACATAATTTACATAGAGATCGATGTCGATCCTGACAGAACCAACGTCGATCGACCCAAGACCAACATTGAACCTTGTGTGCATAATAGAGCATGGAATAAATGTGTTTAAATAAGTTTTTCTTGAGTTTATCAATTTTTGCTTTATTTATAAAGGCCTGAATATTGTTTGATTGACTATTTTCTTGTAGGATCTAGTGTTATTTGTTGATTATATGTTCATCTTGATAACCATATTTATATGAAGAATGTATTATATTTATCTATGTTTTTATAGGATCGATGTCAACCTTTGTTGACTGACTTTGATTTTCCCTCTGTGAACTGATGTTGATTTGTATAGACCTATATTGATCCTTGTGTGGATCAATGTTGATCTCTAAGACAAGAAAATTAGAGAAACCTAAGAGCTAATTTCAAAATCTTATTTCATCATTCACAATTTAGATTCTAAGAAGGAACAAATTCTCTAAAAATTATAGGACCTAAGCTAGAAAGAAGCAAAAATTTGGAAGTGGTTAAGTCTTGAACATTTCATTTAGTGCTTAAAAAAAATTTAGTTATTTTTATGCTTGGTTGTTTCTGAAATTTTATACAAGTTTTTAAACTAAGGCCAAGGGGACAAAATTTCATAAATATCTTACTTTGGTGAAATAAAATAATTGTTCACACTTAGATTATGTACTTTTAAGAGTGTTTTACTTTATGTTTGTTCTTTCAAAGTTGTTTATTTTTGCAAAATGATTGATGCATGTATGCTCTCCCCCTGTCCCTTTTATGGAAATCGAGTCACCAAAGTAGCTCACTCTTTGCATTTATGCCTTATCCAAAGGAATGAAAAGAACATTTTTAAGGTGATCCTCAAATATGTATGGTTTGGGTGATCCAAACACAAACTTATAGTCTTTTCACTTGTCTTTTATTTGCATACATTTTGGCTTATGAGCGGGATTTCATCACCTCCTCATGGCTTCTATAGGGAAGCATTGACTCAAAAATTCATCTTCGAACATCATTTCAACCCCACTCTATGATGGGGTATACAAATTGAGGTCAAATTATTAGGATGTTTATTTGAGCAGTTAAACAAACTTTGTTAGTAAGATACTACCTCAGACCATAGGGGAAACTTAGACATTACACTATACTAAGCAAGTGATGGATGTAGTGGTTGTGAAAAGGACATTACCTTTTCATAATAAGTCAATTGATGCAGATCTAAATAACATGAGCATATATTATGTTATCTACACTTAGGACCATCTAGAAATGCACAAAAATTGATAGATTAGAACAACCCCATTTAAGATAGACATATTATTGATGTAGGGTGAGTAGCTTGAAGTTTCATGTCACTGTACAAACTCTTGGGAGGAGAGGGGGCCTAAAAAACTTACTTGTCATGCACTTTTATTTTTAAATTAACACTTAAAATCCTCCCAAGAGCAAGTATATTGATAAAATTTGATAGTATTATGCAACCTTGTCAGTTTTAGGATCTAAGACATTACATTTAGGTGTTTATGTCATTTTATCCTTATTTGCATGGTTTTGAGTCTAATATATCTATTTTTTTTGTTATGCCATGTCAAGCTGAGTTTTGTATATATGTCACTCATTTGTTTAAGGAAGCATTGCATTGGCCATTTTTGACACCATGCCATTTTGCCTTAGTCTTTTGACAAATTTTGTATATGTGTCATTTGATTGAAAAGGGTAACGTTACACTACCCAATCCATTTCAAGTTTTGTTCCTTTAAGTCTTGAAAAAACCAATTGATCATATCTTCAAAGCAAGATAATATTTTTACACTACTCAAATCATTTCAAAGACTTGTTTGCCTTATTCCAAATGCCATTTTTTGAAACCAAAACTATGTGTGTCATTTGGATCTAGGCCTAGTGTCATCATGTCATTCAATTTTGTCTAGATTTTTGTTTATTCAAATTAGCCTAGTTTTCATTATTTTTTGTGCCTTTATTTGGGAGAAATAGCCTATCTCTCCATATGCCTTTTTGTTTCATGCCTTATACCAATTAACCAATTTCATGTTTTCATTTTGAATGCCTAGTCTATGTTAAAGTGTTTTAGATTTGTTAGATTAAATCTCATACCTTATTTTTAAAGTCTATATTTTGTGACTTATTTTACCAAAAGACCTAGCATATGCCTATTTTGAGCCTAGATTTTGTGCCATGTTTGGCCAATAGACCTAGTAACTTTTGTTTTCTTAGATTAGACTTGTTTGGAATACTTTAGACCTAGAGTTTGGAATGATGGTTTTTATCCAACCACTTAAACTTTGGTGTGAGACATTTGATGTTAGATTATTTTATACCAAGTTTTATCATGGACCATTTTAGAGATACATCTCCACCCCTAGACTAAGTTAGAACAAGTTCAAACCTTTTATCCTTTAGATAATGTTTTTAAGAGTTTTTAGAACTCTAGGCCTTTTCACAAAATGGTTATCATTGATTTGGATATATCTCATTACACTCCTAATGGAGACATGTAAAATACAAGTTATGATAGAGTGACCATGTAAATTGACTTTGTTTGAGACCCCTATGGTGAAGAAGTGGTTTGCAAGATAGATCCATATCCTCCTTGGAATACTCAAGCTAGGGAACAAAGCCACGTGAAATATTCAGTGATACCTTCTTTAGGTTGGTTGACATATGATATTATCCCTCTTACCATTCATGGTTTTCACTATGAAACGTATATCAATAACCCTCTTTCAGATTGTGTGAGCCATCAAACTCTATAATGTACAAGGATTACCATTCTAGGACCTCACCTTTTAGCTTGTGTGAACAACTAAACTTTACAATGCCCTACCATTTCTATTCCATAACCTCATCATTTGGCTTATGTGAGTCACCAAGCTCCAAAATTCCATACCATTTCTATACCAGGACCTCATCCTTTAGCTTGCGCAAGCAACCAAGCTTTATAATTCCCTATCATTACCATTCTAGGCTATTCCATGTATGGTAACTTATTACCCCCATAAAGTTATGCAATCATAATTTTATGGGTAAAAGTTAATATCTTAGGCCATAAAACATCCTTTATTAAGCCTATCATTATCTAACCATTGGCCATCATTCATTTTTTGCCAACTATTCCCCACTTTAGAAAACCCATGCCAAGTTCTGAGCCCTAACTAAGCTAATTCATGACTTTCTAACTGAGTTAATCATTAAAGACCAAGATATGTTCAAAAATGGTATTTTAAAACTAATTATAAACCAAGGACAAGAAAACCAACCAAGACATGATGTTTTTGTTGAACCAACCATTTTTTGATGAGTTAAATTGAAATGAATCACCTATTGATACTATACTTATTGTCAAAGAGTCTCACTCTAACAAGCTCATCTTTACTGAGTCAATTTTAAATGATTATAAGCACCTTTGGGAAAATCATTACCTTGACCATATACTTATTTTTTAAGAGCCTCCCTTTGACAAGCAAGTCTTTGAGGATTTTTCTCTTGACCTTTTTCCCATCATTGAAGAGTCTCACTTTGACAAACTAGTCTTTATAGGGCTCATTATGTCATCACAGGCCATTACTTATCCAATATAAAAAATTTAACAAAACATCATTCTAGTAGCATCCACACCAAATGAATAATCAACATTTAAATTAGTTTTATTCTTGAACTGAAATTAGATTGAGCATCAAAAATAGAATCAACATTAGTTTCAACATCGAATTCAACATCTATTGAGTCAGAATCAACTTCAGAATCAAAATACATTTATGGATATTACAATATTGGTTACGCATGCCTTGTAGATTAGTTTTAATACATTTATGATCCTTCTATGATTTTTGAGGATGATTACTTTATCTTTGACATAATTTCTCCTAGTATATTCTATGAGGATTGTGCAACCTCTTCCCATTCCATTATTATTCCACATGCCATTAACACCAACCAACCTAGCCATTTTATTGAATTTCTACTTCTCATGAGTGTCAACTGGGACCAATAGAATCACACCTTGTTGAAATACATCCATGGTGACATATCAATTATAGAATATCATGGGGGCTGGGACCGCATTCATGCAGAATAAGAACAATCTCCTAGTGAAACCTTTTTAGAGGTGATAGAAGATAATTAAAATCAAAATTTAATGTTCCTTAGTGAAACCTTTTTGAAGGCACTATGGAAAAATCAATAAAACTTCATTGGTGAAAACCCCATCAAGGTACTAATAGCTGAGCATAATAGTTATTCAATACTTGATGAAGACATTATCAAAGATCAAATCAATATAGCTTCCAATCTACAACATAATCAAATGGTAGCTACTTTCAAGCCCAAACAATAGAAAACTATGATGGTCCTATCTAGAGCATATTATAAAGTATTCAGCCTCACCATAACCAAAAATATGTCAAATCTGGAATTAGCAACATTATGTGTGCCTAAAAATCCTAATATTTATTTATTTCCTAACTGTTATACATTCTATTATCATCCATCATTGCATTGAAAAATCAAACATATCATCCAATATTTATCCATATTTACCATCCTTAGATGCAATTTCCTTTACAGAGGCTACAAAGACATCTTGTCTCAATGTTTGAAGGAAACATAATCAATGACTAACAAAGATCATAACATTCTTGGAGTCCAAATTTGTAGTAGGTTCTTGATAGAGAAACTATTCATAAGAGGTGTGGGATAGCAATTTACATAATTGATTATTCTAGTTGTGTCATATATTGATCAGGTTGTGCATCTCCAAATTAGTAGGAACAATAGAAACATTCACCTTAGCCAAAAACATATACCATTCTAAAAACCATACCTTCACCACAAACCATAGCTTGGCTAGAATCATAAAACCATACCTATACCTAGATAAAAACATTTACCTAAGCCATACCTTTGCCTTTGCCATTTATCTTGCCATTTTATTTTCCATTCCTCTTGCCATTGTTTCATACCTAACCATTCCCCTTATCACTTGGGGCCAACCCCATTGCCATTGTATCTAGTAATCATCATCTTGAATAATGATATACCATATGTCATCCTACCATGCCATCTACTATTGACCAAAGCCTATTTTTATCCTCCCTACCTACCCATTTTTTATCTTGGTTCCTTTGGTTCTTCCCATACCTTCTATGAGAGGATTCCAATCTAGCTTCAGTAATTTCATAATTCTATGTTTAAATGACAGTATATGAAAGTAATGTGACAATGAATTTGGTAAGTTATCTTTCATATATGATTGATCAGTGCCGCTAATTATAACCATTTTTAGGCAAATTAGTGTTCCACCTTGTGTTACTAATTATAACCACCTATGGTCAAATTATTATCCTAGACCTATGTTGTTATTTCCTAATTATAATTTTTTATGAGAAAATTGGGAACAACATCTTTACCATGTAGTACTACATCACCTTGCCATTATTATTCTCATTTGCCTTGCCATTTGGCCTCCATTTGAGAACTTATTAGTATTAGATTGAGTTCTCCCCAAATTTTATGTGGGCAGAATTACAGTGACTTGAGGTCCCATATTGGGACTATGTAGGCGATGCTCAATTCACATTGAAGTTGGTTCACTCACCCTTTTACCATGATCTCATCATTTTATGAGCTAAAAGTTTGAACGCTCTCACCATTTTTTATTTTTAGACCATTTAGTATCTCATCATCCTCCATTAAGTAAGATGCTCCAAAAATTTCAAAAATATATGTAAAAAGACCTAGAATATCTTAAACATTGACCACTTCTTTGCCTTAAATATTTTGGGATCCCTCGCTAATTCACAAGAAACCACTTATCCTTTAGTTTACCCATACTTGTTATCCCCTAAGCCTTATGCTCTCACCACTTTACAAGTTTTCATATTATGCATTATGTATTTAACTTTGATACAATAATGACCACTTGGATTCATCTCATACACTCACCATTTTGAGAGACCTTTCCCATATTCCATTAAAACATCAATCATATTTCTTTTATTGTCATTTTTATTCTATCCCATTTCCTAGGAGAACTACATTTGACATGAAGTTTTTATTAGATCTTGCATCCATAAAACTATATAGGCAACATCCACTTGCCTATTGCATTTGGAGTTAGCTCGGCCACCCCCTTCCTTTTCTTCCATCCCCCCATTTTGTTTGTTTATTCATTATCTCCTATAACCTAGGGGAACTGATCATCATCTTTTTTTCCTCAATTTGTACTAACATTGTGATTAACCATTATTCATTTTTTTTTTCTTTTGTTCTTTTTGTTTTGTTTTGTTCTTTTATTTCTTGGTGTTTTGTTTATTTATTTGCTTGTTTGCTATTTATTTTCTTTCTTTTTGTGCCTCGATTCATTTTATGTGCATTCATTGGTTGATTCCTTGTGCATTATTCTTGAATCCATCTATATTCATTTGTCAACATTGTCATCATGGTTTTTATCATTAGTGTATTGTTTTTAATTATTTATTAGACCATATGTTATTCCTTATGTATATTTTGGATAACTTTTCATGGTGTTTCATATCATGATACTTACCATCACATGATACAACAAAAATTAGCTCAGGAAGTCCTACATGCAGTATGCCATGATATATCTCCTTGGCACCTAGCAAACTTCCTGACCTAGCCAAATCATCCCACATTCAAAGTCATTATATCACAAAAGAATTTTTCCCCTTGATAGTATGAAAGAGCATATCCCTATTAGCTAGTTTCCCAAATTCATCTTTCCCTTCTGTACCAATTTTCCATCAAATTTCATATCATATTTATCATCATCGAGATACCAATGATTATAACCACCTCTAGGCAAATCATTATGTTTCGCTCTATTTGAAGGTTAATGATTATAACTACTTCTGGGAAAATTATTATCTTTCTTCTGCCCAATTGGGGTGCATTTTTATTGTGATAATGCTTATAACCACCTTTGGGCAAACCATTATTGATATCCACCAATGGGGGCATGTTTTTATCCTACCAATGATTATAACCGCTTGTGGGCAAATCATTATTTTCCTTTTGAATGATTATAACTGACCTTGGGAAAATAATTCTCTTGATACCCAAAGCCTTTTTCAATTGTTATAACCATATTTGGGAAAATCATTACCTTTTTTATCCCACCTATGTTGATGATTATAATCATCTCTGGGCAAATCATCTTGTTTGTTTACCCAATTGAGGCAACTCCATATGCTACTAATTATAACCACTTATGGGCAAATCAATCTTTTCCACCCCATTTCATCATTTTTGGTCCCATCGTTTCCTCCTTTCAAGAGACTAATCATCAACCCTTTTTGTTGACCACTACCTTAAGGGAGCATCTATAGTTCATATAATTTCATTGAAGTTGTAGGCATACAGGACCTTTTTAATATTTGAGAAGACATTATTATGATTATAGCTTGCAATGTTTTCCCAAATAGGAGAAAATTGTAGACATCTAAAATTGGACACAACTAGACTTTAGACTGATTCCTACCAACCATTGCAAACTAAGCCTAGAAATCACTAAACATCCCAAATTTACTTATGCATCATTCATCAAAGCTTAGAATCACGTTAAGACATCCCTAATTGGGGTATCCTACCATATGCAGCAATATCCTCTCATAGATACATCCCTAATCATCTTGTGAAATTATAATAGTCAATTTCGCCTATGGACCTATTAAGTGGGGCACATGAATAAATATCAAATCTTGAAAAAGCTAAATGGCTAATCAAAATTAATTAACAAGCTAAACCAAATAAAATGCCTAGTTGAATTATCTATGTACAATTAATGAATATCTAAAAAAGGAAATTCAAACTATCCTAGCCTTTCATCATTGCCTTTATGAGTTGTCAAGCTCTTTGAAAATATCTTTAAATAACTATTTTGGAGAGCCATGCATAGTAATTACAAATCATGATTACTTGACAACTATTAACTCTACTAGGGTTATATTTGACTCACCTAGGTTAGGTTTGAACCCATTTCAATCCTTAACTCAACTCTAACTCACCTTGGGCGAGAGTTAAATCCTTAGGCTATAAATACAATGCTATGCCTCTTCATTTTGAAGCTCTCATGATCCGAAGTTATAATGCAAATTTGGAGAGAGACAAGCCATTTGATATAGTGTTATAATGCCAAAATTGTCTTTCAAGTAGTGTTATAATGCCAAAATATTGAGCCAAGAAAAATCAAGCCACATCAGAGCTAATGGTTCCAAGGAGACAAAGAGCCAACAAATGTCATTTTCCAAAGATTTCTTGATGCACAAGTCGAGTAAGCCACTCAAAAAAGCATTTGGAGCTCCCAAAGAAGGTAAAGGATTTGTGTCTTTTATGATTTAGTTGTGATTTAACTTGTATCTTGTTACTAATCTCTTCCCAAGTTTTAGGCTAAGATTGTAAGTGTTAGTGTGTTTTTATTACTATTCTCATTTGCCTGACCATTTTTTAGATTTGAGAACTTATTGTGACCTAGTCAGTTCTCACTACCTTTTGTGCAGACATTACTACTGTGACTTGAGGTCTTAATGGGATTATGTCGATTGTGTTGGACTCACATTAAGGTTAGCCAGTCCCTCCTTTTTTATATGCTCTCACCATTTTACAAGCAACCTACGCCAATGCTCTCTCCATTTTATGAGTGGTATCTTATCAATCTATAATGAGTTAAGATACCTCAAAATTCTAAAAACATTCAAAAATTTCAAAATCCAAAATCATTTATATTGTCTAAGCCTAGTTAATCATCTTTGATCCACCCTACTAGGGAAAATTCATTGTTAAGATGTTTTCTATTACTTTTTATTTCAAGTTTTTGTGTGTTATTTATTTGTTGTTTGACTATTTATTTGCTTTCATTATTGTACATTGACTCAATCTATATGCGTTCATTGGGTGATTCATTATGCATTATTATTGAGTCTATCCATATTCATATGTCAACATTATCATCATAGTTTTTATCATTGGTGAATTATTTTCAATTTTTTATTGGATCGAGAGTCAGTCTTTATGCATGTTTTTACTACATTATCATGGTGTTTTATTTAATGATGCATATCATCACATGTTAAAGAAAAAATTAGCTTAAGAAGTCTTATAAGTAATAGATCCATAGAGAATTTTACTTGGTAACCTTGGTAAATCCTCCCACCCTCCTTGATCAAATCAACCAATTGACCATTCTAGTTATATCAATGCTAATCAGGATGAGCATATCTACATTGGTAGGAACAACTAAATATTTTACATTGATTAATTATTTATTCTTCTATATATCTCTTTCATCACTTTGTGCATCTTTGTGTGCCTAGTTATTTATAGATTCTTAATTCATTAGACCATCTCATCTACATTTATGCCTGCTCATCTTTAATATGTACGAAAAGTTATATCCTTGAGTTATGCTTGCCAATATGCCTTACTGGGGCATAATCAAATATCATTATTCAATCCCAGTCATCTTAGTGATTATAACCGCATATGAGAAAATTATTATTTTGATTCATCAACCTTAACTAGGACATATGCCTTTGCCATTGATTATAACCACCTTTGGGAAAATCAATATCCCAACCTTTGTTACTGATTATAATCACCTTTAATCAAATCAATACTTTTTAAATCAATGTATGCAAGCATTCTCTCAATTTTATTAATATCAACCATGGGTTAATTTCATTATTCTTCTTGATTTTTTTTGAGGGACCATCCATCAAACGTATGTGTTGGCCACTCCCTTGAGGGGGCATCATTATAGGCTTGTCAAACATTGTTTAGAGCTTTTTCTTCAATCATCACCTTCATTCATTCTTAATAGCCTATTTTATTCTTTGAAAAGATGTTAATATGCCTACAACTTGCAACACCTTCCAAAATAGGGGAAAACTATTGCACCTAAAACTAGCCACAACTGGCCTTCAATTGGACTTCAGACCAATTCCTACCAACCATTGCAAACTAAGCCTAGGAATCAGTAAATGTTCCAAATTTTCCTGTGTATCATTCATTAAAAACTAGAATCATATTGAGACATCCCTAATACAGTATCCTACCATATGAATCTCTCATGGATTCATCCCTAATCATCTTGTAGCATTAAAACAATCAATTTGGCATATAGACCTATTAAGTGGAGCATATAAACAAATATCAAATATTGAAAGAGCTAAATGACTACTCAGAATTAATTAACAAGCTAAACCAAATTAAATGATAATTAAATTATCCATGTGCAATTAATAAATATATAAAAAAGGAAATTCAAAGATTCAAAATATCCTAACCTTTCATCATCGCCTTTATGAGTTGTCAAGTTCTTTAAAAATATCTTAAAATATCTATTTTCGAGAGCCATGCCTAGTAATTGTAAATCATGATTACTTGACAAATATTAACTCTATTGGGGTTATATTTAACTCACCTAAGTTAAGTTTGAACCCATTTCAAGCCTTAACTCAACCCTAACTCACCTTAGGTGAGAGTTAAATCCATTTAATATAAAAATAAGGCCATACATCTTCATTTCTAAGCTTTGATATGGTAGAGTTATTATGTAGAATTTGTTGTATGAGACTCATATCAATAATTTTACAATGCTAACTAATCACAAGGTAAGCCACATCAAAGCCAATGATGCCAAGGAGCCAACAAGATTCATTTTCCAAAGACTTCTTAATACACAAGTCGAGCAAGCCACTCAACAAATCATTTGGAGCTCCTAAGGAAGGTAAAAGATTTGCATCTTTTATGTTTTAGTTGTGCTTTCACTTTTATCTTGTTACTAATCTCTCCCCGTGTTTCAATATAGGAGTGTAAGTGTTAGTGTGTTTTTATTTGAGTTTTTTTACTTGAACTAACACTACACTAACCTCCATTCTTAGATTCCTATGATCACACTTTGAAGAGGTATTTTATTGGTTCATTGAACAACCTATCTTTCTACACCTTTGGTTGGCTTCCCTAAAATATGAAAAGCATTCTATGTTGATAAGAAAGGGTAGTTATTTGGTAGAACCAATCAATGGCTTTGTTTAGATAGCCTTTTGATTGGTTAGTTTAGGGTAAGTTAGACGTTTTATTTTCCCTTAGTTCCTACATGCACATTGTAAATAGTTTTAATTTTTTTTATCTTCCTCTAATTGTCTATGACAAAGTTTTTTGTGTTTCTTTCTCTTGTTTTGTTGAAGGCAATTTTAGTTTTAAATATTAGCTCAGGTCGCAGACTTGAAAGTAGGGCAGAATTGGAGCTTTAGGGTAGAACTTCAGGGTAGATGGAATGGTGTTTAAAGAAGATCATGAAGATTTAATAAATTTAATAAATATATTAGAGATAAACCTTAATAATCTTTGCAAATTCTTTGTAAGTAGTTTTCAATTTAGTTTATTCAGTAATAGGTTGAGTAGGTTGCATCTAGGTTATACTTTTAGAATATGATAAGTTTTAGATGATTTTATGACTCCATGCCCAATGGATTGATTCAAAGGCTATTGAATTATTTTTTAGTAGGAAAATAACATATAGAGGTCACCATAATGTTGACCATTTTTTATCACCATAGAGGAGCAACATCTAAATTTATTTTAGGATTCGAGATCCCTACAAGGTTTTCAAAAGTTCAATTGAGGTTTGGTGAAATGGCTAAGTCAAAAAATCAAAAGACTTAGTAGGTTTTCAAAGTTGGTATTCATTATTTTCATCAAATATATGAGTCAAAAAAATTTCACGAAGGAGATTTTTCACAAATCTCAAAGACATCACAAAAAATTTCTAGTGTTTTACTTTTCGAAAAAAGTGTGTTGTGACTAGTTGGAACAATTATTGAAATAATAATTTTCATGAAGGTTTGGTCTTCCAAATAATTGTTATGAAAAAATATAAGACAAAAGTCCTGAATAAGAGAGAAGGACTCAATTTCATGAAAATTTTATCATATGTTTTCCATGAGATCTCATTAAAAAAATTATGAAAGCAAGATACATGAAAGACTATTCGAAACTTTTGGTCCTAACAAAGGTTTCGAAGACCAATACCTGAATACATGCTATGAAAATAAAATTTATGAATACTAAGACAAAATTCAAAAAATATAAGGACAAAAGTTAAAACTTTTATGTGAAGGATCAAAGGTGAAACTTGTGAAGGCTTAAGTTTGGAACAGAAGTTTTGATGAAGAAATATTGCAAAGACTTAGACCTTTGAAACAAAAATCATGAAAGTAATTTTCACAAAGACTAAGGTAATATAAAAAATCATGATAGTAGAGAATTTAAATAATTAAATTTTTAAAACTTTTTTGAGCATGAATATCCATAACAAAAGTGATGAAGACCAAAATCTAAGTGAGATGCATCGATGTAGAAATCTTGAATGATTGTCACGTGCCCTAGAGAGACACCAATAAAGGATGATGGGTATATTTACATCATGTGGATATCATGACCAATTAGTTTAGTATTATCTATAGACACCTAAAACTATCCACAACTAGCCTTCAATTGGATTTCAAACTGATTCCTACCAACCATTGCAAACTAAGCCTAGGTTTCGCTGAATGTCCCAAATAAGCTTGTGCATCATTCATCAAAACTCAGAATCATGTTGAGACATCCCTAATTTGGGTATCCTATCATATGCAATAATAACCTCTCACAAATTCATTCCTAATAATCTTATGAAATTAAAATAGTCAATTTGGCCTATGGACCTATTAAGTGGGGCATATGAACAAATATCAAATCTTGAAAGAACTAAATGGTTAATTAGAATTAATTAACAAGATAAAATAAATTAAATGCCTAGTTGAATTATCCATGTGAAATTAATGAATATATAAAAAAGTAAATTTAAAAATTCAAAATATCCTAACCTTTTATCATTGCCTTAATGATTTGTCAAGCTCTTTGAAAATATCCTAAAATATCTATTTTGGAGATCCATGCCTAGTAATTGTAAATCATGATTACTTGACAACTATTAACTCTATTGGGGTTATATTTGACTCACCCATGTTAATTTTGAACCCATTCCAAGCCTTAACTCTACCCTAACTCACCTTGGGTGAGAGTTAAATCCTTAGACTATAAATACAATGCCATGTCTCTTCATTTTGAAGTTCTTATAAGCCAAATATATAATGCAAATTTGGACACCATTTGATATAGTTTTATAATTCCAAAATTACCTTGTGAGTAGTGTTATAATGCCAAAATCTTGAGCCAAGCAATATAGAGCTACATCAAATCCAATGGTGCCAAGGAGAGAATAAGCCAACATCTTCATTTTTCAAAGACTTAGTGATGCACAAGCTGAGAAAGACACTCAAAAAAACATTTAGAGATCATAAGGAAGGTAAAGTATTTGTGTCTTTTATGTTTTAGTTATTATTTTACTTGTCTCTTGTTACTAAGCTCTCCCCAAATTCTAGGTTAGAAGTGTAGGTGTTAGTGTGTTTTTATTTGAGTTTTTTACTTAAACTAACATTATACTAACCTTCCTTCTTAGATTCCTATGATCACAGTATCTAAGGGAATTTAGTGCCCAAAATGAGAGAGCTCAACATAAAAGAGACAAGCTCGAGCCTAAGTTTCTCAATGACTAAATATAAACAGATGGTGGCCAAGTAAACTTTATAAAACAAATGACACCTATCTAAGGACTGATCAAAATCATCAAAGAAGACATGTCAAGGTTTAAAGCAAGTAAATAGAAGGAGATGAATTGCCCAAATCATGTGTTGATGAATATAGTTGGGTCATGTTTATGAGAAGTGATAGAAATAGTAGAATTGATCCAAATTCTTCTAGAGAAGTAGTTCCATGAGATCTATACTCTTGTTCCTACACACAAATTTTTTTAAATTCAAATTTGGTTGGTAAATAATTAAGTATTGGTTACTCCATGACCAATTAAGAAGATGCCAAGCTAATAAATTCAAGTTTAAGACAATCATTGTCATTGTTAAAATTTACTAATATTCACATGGTATTTATCAAGAGGTAAATATTACTTATAGGATTTTTACCTATGGTTAATATGCTAAGATTATATTAGATAGTTGTTATTATATTGTTAGGAATAAAAGTATAATGTCACATGTGGTTTGGAGGTTATGTGGGAGAGATATTGTAGGGATCTAAAAATTCCTAATAATAAAAAAATTCTCATATATATATATATATATATATATATACATATATATACATATACATATATATATGTATGTATATATATATGTATATGTATATATATATATATATGTATATGTATATATATGTATATATACACACATATATATACATACATATATATATATGTATGTATATATATATATATATGTATGTATATATATGTGTGTATATATACATATATACATATACATATACATATATATATACATACATATATATATGTATATGTATATATATATATATGTATATGTATATATATGTATATATACACATATATACATACATACATACATATATATATATATATATATGTATGTATGTATGTATATATATATATATATATATATATATATATATATGTAATGGTGTTCTAAGGAAAAATATAATAGGAGATTATTAGTGTCAAGTATAATATTATTATTTATAAGTTATTCTCTTTTTTTATCTTGTTTGAATCTCTCTTAAACTCAGAGTATTCCTAACATTTGGTATCATAGAAGATTTGGTCAACCTTATGAGATCCATGAAATTTTGAGAGGAAAAATGAGGCAAATTCATGCACTTGGTTTTTGCCTCTATGTATGAAATCTATTACTCGGTTCTTACTTATTAGTTTATATATTTATTTTTTAACGATTCAAGAATCTATGTGGATCCCTACATCTATTAGACCGAGAAATTTTTTGAATGCATTTGACATTGCTTTGTGTTGGGGATTATTTATGAGGTGTTAGAACACATAATTTTTAATTTCTAGGTGGTAAAAATATGTACATGAAGGTCATCCATGCCTCCACTCAATGACATTATATTACATGTTCTTCATAGATCTAGACCCATATGCAATATTTATATCATCCTATTTTGAGTTTATAGATTGATCTACTGCTTATGTAATACTAGTAGCTCAAGAGCAGTATTATAATTTATACCATGTTCAACCCTATTTGTTGGTGGTCATTTGTAATTAAAATGCATAACTAGACTGACATCACAATCCTCACTCCATGAAGCCATATCTATAACCTCAAAACCATCCAATTGTCTCCAAACCTATCTTCCTTAGAGCTTGCCAACCTAGCACTTGGCATTCTCAAAGATCTATCTTTGTATCACTATTCATCTATGGTCTCAATTGTTGTCTTGAATAACATCTCTAAGGAGTTGTGTCAAGGATAAATCTATAAATTATACCTATTAATGCATGGTATGCCAACTTTTAGTATAATAAGTCAGGTTTGTTTATTGCATGTCTAAGCCTTTTAGTTTAAGATTCAAGTCAAAGTTTGTTATAGTATCAATTTTTTATTAGTTGGTCAAATAATTTTAGTTTTAAGTTTAGGATATGACTTACTAGTATATCCATTTAATACACATGGTCCTAGGAGGTTTGATATCATCTTAGTATAGGTTATTAAATTTTTATAATAGTAGTTTTTATATAGAAAGTTTATCTTATCCTTTGTAGTATTTGGATCTTGTCAATAGTCTAATTAAGTTTTGGAAAATGAGTCTTTTGATTAGTTTAAGTTTTAAAAATTCCTAAAGTTTAGTCATATTTTTGGTTTGAAGTGCGTGTCATTTAAATTTGATAAAAATAAAAGTTGAGTCATTGAATTTATTTGGGTTCATTATCAAAAATTACAAAAAAATAAAAATAAAATTGCCTTATGAATGCATTTTCAGGTGACCCCAATGTCCTATTTATTATTTCACATTGAGGGGGAAAGTACATTCAATGAGGAAATAATTGAGCTTCATAAATTCATCAGCCGAGTAAGCAGATTCACATGTTGGAGGTTAGAGGTAACAAATGAAGGAGGATTTCTACTCCTTTTATCAATTCACCAATGACGAGGCCATAGATATGCTTTAGTGGCATTATATTTTTTAGTTGTGTGGAGTGCATGTATTTTTTGAATATTTTGTTGGTATATTCTAAATAAATGTGGAATATATGAGTAAAATTCATATGTAGCCCCTTTGGATTAAGCATTATATAATGTTGATCAACATGTATTGTAACACTCATAGATCTTAAAATGGTTTGCATAGATCTAGAAAACCACATGACATGATTGTCCAAGTTTTTGATAAACCTATTAAAAACCATGGAATGATTGATGATGAATTCATTTCATTTATATAAGATTATGAGGCAAGATCTATTGGCGGCATATTATAGTTCAGAGAATAGGTTATGTTTTACCATGTTCATATTATGAGGGTGAATATTTTGAATTTACTAATGTTCACATGGTATTTATCGAGAGGTAAATATTACTTACATTTTTGTTAATAACCATATGGTTAATATGGTAATATTATATTAAATAGTTGATATTATATTGTTAGGAATAGAAATATAATGCCACATATAGTTTGGAGATTATTTGAGAGAGATATTTTAGGATCTTTGAATCCCCAGTTATAGAAAATATCCTCCTATATATATGTAATGGTGTTCAAAGGAGAAATGTAATAGGAGATTATTAGTGTGTAGTATAACATTATTGTTTCTAAATTATTCTCTTTTTTAATCTTGTTTGACTCTCTGTTAAACTTTGAGTATTCCTAAAAGACATGCTTTGAGGATGTAATCATAATTCTAAGTAACGTTAGCCATCCCTATTTAATTTATAGAGACATTATGTGTTTTGATTTCTAATATTTATTCAAGTTATTAGTTAAATTTATAAATATAATTAATGACCCATGGGCTTTCCATTACCTATGAAATTATGTGTCTTTCATTGTAAAAGGGTCAACATTTTTTTTATCACAATAATGCTACCAAATTTTTCCTTCCATGATCCCTTTACTACCTGAGCCTTACAATTAATGAGAATTGACTTTTCCTCTCTTCATGATTCTTGTTTTCTATGTGTATTATGATGGTTTGTTGATCTCTTTTTGTGAATAATCTCTATCCCTCTCAATATTGTCCATCCCTTCACACTTATACACAAAAATTAACTTCCCTTGTAGGTCATTTTTTTCACACCTAGGTCTGTGTAGATGCTATTTGTGGATTGTTTATCATTCCTCTCAGTGTCACATTATGTTCCTGCACCTTCATGTGAAATATTTATGCAGGAGTGGTGTCATTTTGGATTATGTGTAATAGTTTATCATTCTATGTAGATGTAGTGTGTTCTTCAAGGCCTATAGAGGTGTTCTGTCTAATATTGGTGCATCACCATTTCCATTTCATCATTCCTTCTCTATTTCCTCCTCAAAAAATTTTAGACTTAGTGTTAGCAGTAGGTTTTTTTTTTTAAAATCTTTGTAGGATTACATATTAATCTTAAAATAGATATATTTAAATTAGAAGGAATCCAACCTTATCCAAAGGTTCATCCTAAAAAGCACAAGAGTCACATACCTTGGAGTATGATCATATTGTCTCACCAAACCATTTTCCAATTTAATGGGTACAGGGTTCAAGTGATAACACTAGAAATAAATATTGTCAAAGTTGAAGTGGTAGTTGGATAACTCCACCTTCAGTTCTTCATGGCTAGAAATTGGTGATTTTAACACATTTATGGTGTTTTTTAATACCCAATACAAATTTCTTGGCCTCTGATCATACCTATTCGAGAGACCCACCATCTATTTTGGCCTGAAGAATGCCATTCCCCATACAAGAAAAATATAGTTTTTAGCTTAACTTCAGACTGCATAAAATAAAAACTATAATTGGATGGCACAAAATGAAAGATACTTCATTTATGTTTCAAATAAATATGATATTACAACCTAGATCACTCCAATGTAGCATTCAAGAACAATCTATGGCATAAGTTGTATTAAAGGGTCCTGAAAAACAACTTTTTTGTAGTGAAGAGACAAGTTCCTAAGCTCTAACTAGCATTCACGCCTTCAAGATCTATAGGTGTGAATAAATCACTAGAGCACATGCACGCGCACGTGCATGTGCATGCACACACACACACACACACACACACAAAACATGTGATCCCATAAAATCAACCTCCAAATAGACTCGGATGCATGTTTTCACTATTATTCAGTAGTGGAGAAACACTAATAACAAATATTCTTAAAGTTGAAGCCATAATTAGATAACTCTACCTTCGATGATTCATGGCTCAAAACTAGCATTAAAAACACATTTATCATGGAATATAATGTCTATTACTAAGTTCTTATCCTTTTATCACATCTGATTAAGATACCCACCACCCATTTGGACCTAAAGAATGCCCTTCCCAATACAAAAATATATAATTTTCAACCTAGCTTCATGAGTGCATTAAAATTTTTTATAAGTCTTTAGAACTTACCAAAATAACCCTCACATACATGTCAAATCCCTACAATTTCACTTCAAACTATGTTTATTGAACCTTCAATACCAATATGTGATATAATTTGTAGTAATGGGTCCTGAAATGTAACATTTTTGTAATGAAGAGATAAGTTCTTGAGCTATAACTGGCATTTATACCTCTGGTACATCTACGTGAAAATTTATCATTTCAAAACACACACACACACACACACACACACACACACACACACACACACACACACACACACACACACACACACACACACACACACACACACACACACACATCCCAACCCAATTGAATGCATGTTTCCATTACTATTCAAGAGCATAAAAATACTAATAACAAATGTTGTCAAAGTTGAAGTGACAATTAGATAACTCTACCTCCACTGATTTGTGGTTATAAAATAACACTTTCAACACATTTAGTATGGTAGATAACATATAGGACTAGGTTCTTGTACTCCTATCATGCCTGGTAGATATACCCACCACCCATTCTAGCCTCAAGAATGCCCTTCCCAATACAAGAAAAATGTAGTTTTTACCCTAACAACACATGTGCATAAAATAAAAATCATAAGTCATTGGTATGCACTGAAAAATACCTCACGTGCACGCATAAGCCCTCTAATTTTAACCTTGAATATGTTTATGTAACTTTGAATACCAATCCATGGCATAAGTTATAGTAACAGATCCTAAAATATAGCTTTTTTGTAGTGAAAAAACAAGTTCTTGAGTTTTAACTAACATTTATGCCTCTGAAACCTATAAGTGAAAATCCATTACTTTGAGCACATTTAGATAGCCAAATGATGTGTTCCCATAACCTCGACCTCCAAACCTATCCAAATGTGTGTTTTCACTATTGTTCAAGAGTGGGAAAACATTAACAATAAATATTATCAAAGTTGAAATGAGAATTGAAGAACTCCACCTCAGGTGCTTTGTAGATTGAAATTAGTGATGCCAACATATTTGAGGTGGTGAATAATATTTTGGACCAAATTTTTGGCCCTGATCACACTTGATTTAAATACCCACCACCCATTATGGCTTCAAGAATGCCTTTCTTAATACAAGAAAAATGTAGTTTTATAGCCTAACTTCAAGCTTGTATAAAATGTAAAATGTAAGTCATTATCATGAACTAAAATAACCTTCATGAACATATCTAAACCCTCTAATTTCACCCATAACACATCGATGGAACTTAAATACCAATTCATAGCATAAGTTTTAGTAACTGAAATAAATATTTTCAAATATCAATTTAAATGTTGAATAAATAATGAAAAAACTTAATGAATAATGTTACCTTAAAGTGAAATCAAACTAAAAAATCAAGGAAATAGATTTGACAAGTGGAGAAACTATCGAACGGAAACAACCTCCACAATATTATTAGAAGCCTTGCAATAATGAATCTCTGAGTACATAGCATGTAGAAGCTAAGAGAGAGAAAGAATAGAATTAAACCAAAAGAGCATCTTAAAGATGAAACCACAAGAATGTGCAACAAGATTGTAGAGTTATAAAAGGTAAGAAGACAGTAGAAGAAGAACTCAATAAAAAGAGTTAGAAAGAGTACAAATTTAAATGCGTAAACTTTAATATGTGTGTCAAGTGTTCATAATCATTTTACAAGTGGAGAGGATGTATGTGATATATGGAGAGAGAGGAGTTACATACAAGTAACTTAAAAAATATTAATACGAACAAAGAAGTGAGTGACACCTCATGGAATTCAAATTTATATGAATTAATAATTCACATAAATAAAAAGTCTCCACACATAAATAAAACTTAGGATAAAACATTATCGTAAATAAAGGGTAAATTAACATAATCCTAAAGACTTAAGAAAAGAACCAAATAAAATTAATTCTCCAATACTTCCTCTTAAGATTAAAATGAGATTAGAAAAGTGGAGAAAAATTTTTACAAACAAGGAAGGGAGTTGAAATTATATGATAGCCCCCCTTAATAGAAATTTCATTCAAGAGGAATCACAATCTTTTTAGAGAAAATAATAAGAGAAGGTGATGTTGTTGGGGATCAACCAACAATAGATTACACTTATGAAAGCAATAAACGTGGAATTAAATCAGATAGACAAGTAACTAGAATGATAAATAGCAAGAACAAGAGATACAAGAAACCACCCTGAAAACTTGTATTAAACTCTTTACAGAAGGAATACAATTGAAGAAACTTCTTTCTTCCACACCTCTCTCAGATGTATATATCTCTCACTAGATCTCTATCCCTCAAGAGCTCTCTCTCTCTCAAGAACAATCAACTCCAACAACCTAGATTGATTCAACTCTGTACTGTTCTTCAACATACCAATACAATCAGCTAAGAAGATCTAATTCTACATATAGAATTAGGAGACTTGAGCATGCACTTACAACCAACAGTTAAGCCTCTTGAACAAGGGCTCTAAAAATAATCTTACTAATAATAGAGACGCGAACTTAAGACTATAATTTAAACTCATCATGCAAACACTCAGTTCTGTCCTCGAAAATAGCATTCTAGATGCACAGGTAACCGACGCCGATTCCTGTCTGCTTGCCTGTGACCACCGTCGGCCGATCCACTACCGATGCCGGCATCTCTTCAATTGCACCTGGCCGATGTTGGTCACTCTTGACCAACACCAGTGACTGTGTAGACCCGAAACTGTTAAATGCGCTCATTTGTGAAGCTTTTAGGCTCCACACCTTAACCATCTCCCACTTCGAGATGAACAGCTACACCAGTACCTGTACAACAGCATCTTCTAGCTCTTCCATCTTCAACTCAATCGTGAAGACCAACAGAAGTTGAATGAAGATTCAACTTCTCCTTTGTAACTGGCTTGGTTAACATATCAGCATGATTCCTATCTGTATGGATCTTCTCCAGCTTCAACTCACCATCCTCCAATACCTATCGTATGAAATGGTACCTTAGCTATATGTGCTTTGTTCTTGAATGAAAGGCTGAATTCTTAGCCAAATGGATTGCACTCTGAATGTCACTATACAATCTACAACTCTCATGCTCCCTACCAAGCTCATCCATGAACCGTGTCATCCATATCATCTCTTTGCTAGCCTCTGTGGCTGCAATATACTCTGCTTCTATAGTTGACAAGGCAATAACCTTCTGCAACTTAGATATCCAGCTAACCGCCGTTCCACCTACAGTGAAAACATAACCTGTAGTGCTCCTCCTGCCATCTAAATCACCTGCCATATCTAAATCTACATAACCATGTAGAGAAGTATCTGAACCTCCATAGCACAAGTGCCTACTGCTGGTTCCTCTCAGATATCTAAGGATCCACTGAACTGCTTTCCAATGTTCCTTACCTGGATTGGCCATATACTTACTTACCACTCCCACTGCTTGGGCAATATCCGGTCTAGTACACACCATTGCATACATCAAACTCCCTACTACGGAAGAATATGGAACTTTACTCATGTACTCTACCTCGTCATGTGAATTAGGACATTGATCTTTATTCAACTTAAAATGTCTAGCCAAAGGTGTGCTTACCGGTTTAACATCTTGCATATTGAACTGTTTCAACACCTTGTCCACATAATCCTCCTGAGACAATATCAACCTGTGATTTTTCCTATCTCTCTTAATGCTCATGCCAAGGATTTTATTTGCTGCTCCCAAATCCTTCATAGCAAATGTTTGAGCTAATTTCACCTTAAGCTCAGAGATATCCTGCATGTGTGATCCTGCAACCATCATATCATCTACATACAACAATAGAATAATATATCTACCGTTATCCAATCTCTTAAAATACACACAATGGTCAGATTGACACCTACTGTAGCCATGCTCAGTCATAAACCTGTCAAATTTTAAATACCATTGCCTAGGAGCTCGCTTGAGGCCATACAAGCTTTTCTTCAATCTGCACACTAACTTCTCCTTACCCTTGACCTTAAATCCTTTCGGTTGTTCCATATAAATTTCTTCATCCAAATCTCCATGAAGAAACATTGTCTTAACATCTAGCTGCTCAAGATGCATATCCTCAAAAGCAACCAAAGACAATACAACCCTTATAGAAGTCATTTTAACAACAGGAGAAAAAATCTCACCAAAATCAATACCTGGATTTTGTGCAAATCCTTTCACTACCAATCTAGCCTTATATCTCATCTGTCCATTCTCACCTTCTTTCAACCTGTAGGTCCATCTGTTCTTCAGTGTCCTCTTACCAGCTGGCAACTCAACCAAATCCCATGTTTGGTTCTTTCTTAAGGACTCCATCTCCTCAACCATGCCACGCTCCCACTGACTCTTGGACTCCACCTATATTGCTTCTTTAAAACTCTCTGGTTCTCCACCATCAGTTAGCAATAAATAAAATAAAGAAGGAGAATATCTAATTGGAGGCTTGCTTACCCTTTCTGACCTCCTGATGGGTGTCTGAGACTCGTTCACAACACACTGTCCACCCAAATTCTCTGACAGTGACCGACCTCGGTCACCTCCAGACCTGTTACTGGCCAATGTTGGTTCTGCTTGACCGACGTCGGTGCCTGTCCTACCGACGTTGGTCTCTATATGGCCGACGCCAGTTTCTGTCTTACTGATGTCGGTACCTACTCTGTCGACGTCGGTCTCTGTGTTTTCCTGCAAGTGATTATTTCTTTTTCTCGTGAGCTTATATTGGACCTTTACCTCGTCCAATTCACCATTGCTCTGCCCAGATTGATTCAGTTTCCTCAGTTGATCACAATACATCACTCTTTCATTGAAAACAACATCACGGCTCCTAATTACCTTGTTAGTTTCGAGATTCCAAAGTTTGAAACCAAAATCATCTGAGCCATAGCCAATAAATGTGCACCTCATAGACTTAGCATCCAGCTTTTTTCTATTTTCTTTATCTATGTGCACAAAGGCTTCACAACCAAAAACTTTGAGATATGAGAGATCTACCTTTTTACCTGTCCATGCCTCTTCTAAAATTCCACCATTCAGAGCTATAGAGGGTCCTCTGTTAATCAGGTACACTGCAGTGTCAACAGCTTGTACCCAAAACTGTAAGGGCAAACTAGCATGCAATCTCATACACCTTGCATGCTCCATTATTGTCCTGTTCATCCTTTCAGCAATTCCATTCTGCTGAGGTGTCCTTGGAACCATCCTTTGCCTACAGATTCCATGCATATAACAATAATCTCTGAACTTATAACTGCAAAATTCATTGCCATTGTCAGATCTCAAGCACTTCAATCTTTTACCTGTTTCATTCTCAACCATATCTTTCCAAATCTTAAAAGTCTCAAATACATCAAATTTTCTCCTAATACAATAGACCCATACCTTTCTTGTAGCATCATCTATGAAAGATACATAGTACTGTGATCCTCCAATGGAAGCAACCTGAGCCGATCCCCACACGTCTGTGTGATCAAGCTGCAACTTATGCTTCTTCTTAGTAGACCCAGTCTTGAGAAAACTAACCCTTTTCTATTTTCCAAATACACAGTGCTCACAAAACTCTAGATCTATGCCTTTTAAATCTAAAAGCATACCTTTGGACTTAAGAATTGACATCCCCTTTTCACTCATGTGGCCAAGCCTTGAGTGCCATAATTTAGCATCCACATCTGAAGTAGATAATACAGAAGGAGAATTGTTAGTAACACAATTACACAAATAGAGAGTACCTTCTCTCTTACCTCTGGCCATAACAAGTGCACCCTTGGTCACCTTTCAAGATTCTATTGTAAGAGTTACTGTACAACCCTCATCCCCTAACTTTCCTGCAGAAATCAAATTTCTCTTCAAGCTAGGAACATGTATCACATCTCTCAACACCCATGTGTTGCTATTCTGCATCTTCAGCTGCACTTTACCTTTGCCAATTATTTTACAGGGCTCATCATCCCCTAGATACACTATTCCAAAATCTCCATGGATATAGTCACTAAAATATTCCCTATTAGGGGTAGCATGAAAAGATGCACCAGAATCTAACACCCAAGATTCTATATTATTATGCAGAGAGAATATTAAAGCATCTTGTGCAATACCTGCAACCTTTGCTTCTTCCTTTCCTTCGTGCTGATTGTCCTCTTTAGGCTTTGACCAGCAATCTCTGCTTATGTGCCCAATCTTTCCACAATTTCAGCATTGTGGCTTCCTGCCATTTCTAGATTTGGATCTTCCTCTCACCTTAGACTTAGATCTTGATCTCCTTTTGCTCTTATCTTTCTGCCTCCCCCTGCTCTCAAAACTTAAAGCATTCCCAGATGTCTCTTCTGTGCTTTTCCTGCGAATTTCCTCATTCAAGATAACACTAACAACATCCTCTACTTTCAAAATATTTGATGCAGATGCAGTATTACTAACTGCCATTACTAAGCCATGCCAGCTTTCAGGCAAAGAACATAATATTAAAAGAGCTTTTATTTCATCATCAAACACTATATTGACTGAACTTAATTGATTCACAATTACATTAAAATCATTCAGATGAGTAGAAACAGATCCACCTTCATTCATATGCAAATTAAATAACTGCTTCATAAGATATACCTTATTAGAAGCAGAGGGTTTTTCATACAATTTTGCTAAAGTAGTCATCAACTCTACCGTAGACTTTGCCTGTGATAAATTAGATATCACAGTGGATGCTAGACTCAGTCTTATAGACCCCAGAGCCTTTCTGTCAAGAACTTCCCATTCTTCATCATCCATGTCTTTGGGCTTCTTTGCAACCCCACCTAACGGTAAGTAGAGATCTTTCTGATACAGATAATCCTCTATCTGCATTCTCTAATGTTGATAATTTTTGCCATTGAACTTCTCCATTCTCAGTTTACTTTCATCTGCCATTGCTTCTCCCACTCAAACAGAAATCCCTACAGAAACCCCTGTGAGAACCTGTAATCAATACACACTACACAGATCTGAACCACCTGTTAGTGAACCTGAGCTCTGATACCACTTGTTGGGGATCAACCAACAATAGATTACACTTATGAAAGCAATAAATGCGGAAATAAATCAGATAGACAAGTAACTAGAATGATAAATAGCAAGAACAAGAGATACAAGAAACCACCCTGAAAACTTGTATTAAACTCTTTACAGAAGGAATACAATTGAAAAACCTTCTTTCTTCCACACCTCTCTCAGATGTATAGATCTCTCACTAGATCTCTATCCCTCAAGAGCTCTCTCTCTCAAGAACAATCAACTCTAACAACCTGGATTGATTCAACTCTGTACTGTTCTTCAACATACCAATACAATAAGCTAAGAAGATCTAATTCTACATATAGAATTAGGAGACTTGAGCATGCACTTACAACCAACAGTTAAGCCTCTTGAACAAGGGCTCTAAAAATAATCTTACTTATAATAGAGATGCGAACTTAAGACTACAACTTAAACTCATCATGCAAACACTCGGTTCTGTCCTCAGAAATAGCATTCTGGACGCACAGGTAACTGACGCCGGTTCCTGCCTGCTTGCCTGTGACTGCCATCAGCCGATCCACTACCGACACTGGTGTCTCTTCAATTGCACCTGACCGACGTCGGTTGCTCCTGATCGACGCCGGTGACTGTGTAGACCCGAAACTGTTAAATGCGCTCATTTGTGAAGCTTTTAGGCTCCACACCTTAACAGATGCCAAATTTTGTAAGGATGAAAATGTCATCATAAAAAATCTTCAAGAATCCTCTTTAGATAATGTAGTTAATACACTATGGAACAAAGACCAATAATAAAAAGAAATGATCCATGAGTCCCTGTAAAACAAACAAGTTAATACCAATATTTTAAGTAACCAATATGTTATACAAATATAATCTACATACATAATGTAATAAACGTAGATGTACAACAAAGTAAAATAAATAAAATACAACTTCGATCACAAAATATGAAAACTTATACGAAAAGAAGTTAGTTAAAAGCATATTTCTTTTGCAACAAAAATTAAGAAATGCATAAAAGAGATTGAGTTTAATAAAAATGGAGACAAAGAAGATGCATCACTTATAAAATATATACAATATGAAGTAATAGAATAAGTATCACATGAAAACACATTAAAGTTTCTATAAGATCTATTTAATTTAAGAATCCAAATGGTTTTATCTTTAAAGGCAGGAGATTTAGTCATTTTTCAACAATGTAATGTCATGAGGAGATTTATCATAATATTTGCATGGATGTAATTTATAATATTTAGAGATATGATACCTATATTTTTCATAACATTAGTATTATTAGTACAAAGTTTAATAATTTTGACTACAACATGAGTATTATTAGTATAATCAAAAGAGTTGTATTATAAGTCCTATAATGAAGAATACAATAAGATGTCAAATTTTTATTAAAAGAATTGGAAACATTATAGTCAAGACCTTTAGAATTTGTATTTAATTTATCAAAAATAGGTTTGAGAATATCATCTTCACACTTATCAAGCCCACTACTTGAATAGCACATAGTGTTCATAATGTTTAAGTCGGGGTTGCTAGAAGTGTTCAAAGAAGTTTTAGTTATAAATACAAAGAGTTTCAACATTAGAGTTAGTATCATGTGTAAAAGATACAAAGTTAACATGTAAAATATCAATATAAAATTATAAAGTTTATATTGATTCAATAAAAGAGGCTTATTAAATATTTAAAGTGTCATTTTGACATACAATTTATTTTTTAAGAGTAATTATTTCATTATTAAAAAAAAACAATAATTTTCATATATTTTTTTTAAATGAAAAAAAATCACCAATTTAAAAGTCATGAAAGTCAAATATATCAATTTAACTGTTATTAAAAAAACTAATTACTATTAATATTGATTGATCTAAATAACATTTAAACATATGTATCTTAACAAAAAATTAATATTTGAATATAGAAATTTGTTTATCACAAAGATTAGATCAATTAATTTATAAATGTAAATTCACACTAAAACATTAATTTTTCTTTTTCAAAATACACCTTTGATTCAATTGTAAAAAAATATAATTTAAATAATAAAATTGATAATATTATATAATTACCTTGAGGTAAAAGGATGGCAAAAAAAAAAAACACTTTAAAAGTAAAGTTTAAATATTTAAAATAAAAAAAATTACATAAATAACAAAAACATAATCTTGTTTTTAATTCATATAAAAGAATTTTGCCTTTGATTTAAAAAAAACTCTGTGGCAAAGACTTAGCCATTTGAGGTATAAACAAATAAATATGAAGTAGTAAACTAATTTTAAGTTTGAGAAAAAACAAACTTAATAGCAATTCTTTTACCAAAGCATAAAGTTAAATTTCTTTGAGAAGATATTTTCAAGTTACAGATTTAATGTTTAACAAAATTTGTATATGAATCATAAAGTCTTTGATTGAAAAATGGAAAATATAAGCCTTAATAAAGTTTTGATTGTTTATTTGTTATCAAAGAAAAGAATAATTAAAACCTTTGACAAAAACATACATCAAGCTTATTGATTATTTTAAGCATATTTAAAAAAAAATAGAATCATAGTTTTGTTGATTTCCTTTAAACTGTGATTTAAGATTTCTTAAAATTATATATAATGATTTTAGTTAGAATACTGAAATCCCATTAAATTTTATAAAACAATAGTTTTTCAATCAAAAGATACATCTATTTTAATGTGATGTGTTTTGAAAAAAAAACATTAAACAAATGAAATAAATGACATTTTATTTGTGCAACCAAATTTAAAAATTGAAAAACTTTATTTTGATAACAACTTAAATTAAAGTTATAATGTAAATATATAAAAAAAATGATCAAATTTATGTTAAAAATAGAGAAATAAATTAAAAATTAGATGCAAGGGTGCAAGCCCTTGCAAAAAAAATTGAAATTTTCTTCCAAAAAATCTATATAATTCAAGTTTCAATGTCAAAAGATAAACATGCTCCGATACCATGAAATAAATTTTGATAAAGATCGATTTAAACATTGAATAAAAAATAGAAAAAATTAATGAACAATATTACCTTGAAGATAAAGTAAACCATAAAGTTGAGGCAAGAAATTTGATAAGTGGGGAAACCATTGAACAAAGAGAAACCTCATAATATTATTAAAAGCCTTGCAATAATGAATCTTCAAGTACATAGCATGCAAAAGGTAATAGAGATAGAATATCCTTAATACAGAATATTATTTCAAATATGAAAGAGCAAAAATGATGCAGAAATCTTTGAATACCCATGCTCCTTCAATGGCCCTGACACCTGCAAATGATCCATTCATGCATTATAGTCCTTATAGTTTCCTCTTATGGAAATTCTCTCTCTTGTTTAGCTCTGTAGCTTCATTCTTTATCCTTATTTTTTATATTTATTTGAACTATTAAACTCCCTCTACTTTTATATTCTCAACCTGATTAGGTACATTCATAACCTCATGACTTACACTCATTCTTTTTGTCTTTCATGTTATCTTTGTTACTAATCTTTATGACAACATAGTTTAAAGCTTGATTCAAGTTTTCTTTGTCACTATAGTTTTTGTCCTCCCACACATACTCAACAAGTCTTATTATAACACTTGAGAATTCCTTAATACTCTTGAAATAACTGCTTAAAACAAAACACTGTTCTTTCTTTTAGAAAGAGTTTCCTTCTAGCCTTTTTTAAGGCTTAAATGCTTGGTATAGACTAGTACTTGCTCATACAGGAAAAATAAAATAAATTTACACTACCCTCTATCCTATTCTAAAATTCCTCAAAGATACATGGCTTTATTCCATCTTTTGATCACTCTTTTTACACCTTTTTGCTCATTGTTAAGGTCTTTTAGGTCTCTAATTCCTTGTTTACCACATAGTCCCCTCCCATCCATACTTATCCAAACTAAAACATCTTAAAAACCCTATATTATCTTTGTGCACATTTAATTCTAGGTTTTCACCAAATTTCATGACTTTTTATTGGTTATATTTCCTAAAAACCCATTTTGGATGTGAAAACCCTAACCCAGGGTTTCTCAATTTCCTACAAACCCGAGAGGGGTCAAAATCCTTCTAAAAATTATTTAGAAACCTTCAAATGACTGTGTTGGGTTTATAATGTCTGTAGAAGTATAGGACACCTTTCCCCCAAAAAAATCCTTAGTACCTCCCCTCTGTTTATGTGTTTTTTCTTAAAGTTTACTTGACTGTGTACAAAAAATAGGGTTATCTACAGGCCTAATGCCATTTTGAAGGAAATTTAATCATGTTTATCTATTGAAATAAACTTTAGAATTTTGTAAATATAAATTACCATTAGTATCTTTTAGTGCCCAGTTCCATACGTGCATAACCTTCTCTCTCAAGTGTAAACTTAGAACTCTTGATTACAAGTCACATATAAGACTGTGTCTACTTTCTTCAAAAAAACTTCATTAAAAAAGACACATTGTTTAGGGGCTCTCAACAACTTTTAAAGTCATTTTATCCATTTATAACATGTTCCAAATGTCTATCAACCAAATTATACAGTTGAAATACTCCCTTCCTCTCAATCTGTAATTCTCACGATGTAAGTAATAAATAACATACAATTTGTCTTGAATGATTTAACCATCATTTGAAAACCACTTAAAATTTCATATAAAAAACTTCAAAACATAGGAAACCAAGCTTACCAAAGTTTCAAAAATGAATAAAAAATGTCTTTATTAACATTTTCTTTGCCTACTCTGTTCACACAATCATGCCATTACTTTTATACAGGAAATAGGGATTGGCAATAGAATGGCCTTCCAACATGAATTATTTATACATATTATTGGGGTTTACCTCATTCAATCATTTTGAAACCTCCCAATTACTCTCACACATCAAATTAATACCTACCAAAAATCATTTACAATGTTCTTTTATTGCCATATAACTATCTAACTTGTAACTTCTCCTAGTACGTTGGAGAAGTATAAAATTGCCTTGATTCCTAACATAAATACTTAAGTGACTCATCATGTGTGTTAAAACGCCCTTGAATCCTTATTTAGACTTTAACCACCAAACTTAAATTTTGAGACCCCTTGGAAAAAAGATGGATATCTCAAACCTTCTTATTGCAATGTGAAAATTCAAACTAAGGTTTTGGTAGGAAAATGCCAATGCCACCCTAATTCAAATTTTACATGGACTTGACACATAAAATTGACTCCTACAGATCGAACATGACCCAATATGACTCACAAAAAACTAAAAATGAGAAATATACTACTATTTAAAATGTGGTAGGTGATGTTCCTACATCAAAGAATGTGTAACAAGATTGTAGACTTACAAAAGGTAAGAAGAGAGGAGGAAGACAGCTCAATAAAAAGAGCTAGAAGGAATAAAGTGTTGCATGTGCAAGATTCAATATGTGTACCAAGTGTCCATAATCCTCTTAAAAGTGGAGAGGATGGGTGTAATATGTATAAGGAGAGGATTTATATGTAATTAACTCTTAACATCCTAAAGAGGACAATGAAATGAGTGACACCTCATAGAATCTAGATTTATGTGAATTAATAGTTCACATAAATGTAAATTCTCCACACTTGAATAAAACTTAGGATAAAACATAATCCCAAATAAAGGGTAACCTAACACACTCTTAAATAATTTTATACATCTAATTCTTATCACTATTGTGTTAAAATTACAAATCTGAATGACATTCTGCAACAATGCACAATCTAGACCAAAATCATTGAAATGCTCTAATTCATCCACACATATCACCTATAGGTGTTTATTTGTGTTCATGTATCCCTGAATGGGGTGATTCATTTTATGAAATTGTTATCTTATTCCAATTCACTTCACAACAAGTTTATGACCCAGCAAATTGTCATTCTAGACCATTTAAACACTTTAATTTGTTTGCACATGTCACATGTAAGTGTTGATTTATGCCTTTATATTATTGAATTGGGAAATGCATTATTCATAAATGTTATCTTCCTCTGATTCAACTCTATTCAAGTTAAGACTAAGTAAATTGATATTTTTGACCATTTTGATTAAACATGCGACTAATTTCTAAGATTTGTAGAATACTAAGTAAAGTCATTAAGCAAATCAAATCAGATTAAGAGCTTAAATAGAAAATTCATGGAAATTTATTGAATATCTATTATTGGAAACTCATAATTCAAAATATTTTGGCCATGACATCACCTATGACATCATTGAAAGGGTATTAAGCACTAGCAACTAATAGAGATAAATATTAGGTTTAAGGCCACCCATGCCTTATTAATGTTTCCTTATTCCAAAACATTAATTAATTTGTCCACCAAAATTGAATTAATCTTTGGCCATACATATTGATATCAAGATGGATGGTCATGGTTGTTCTCAACATTTTTGAAAATTTATAAATACATGAGCTTCGATAGACAAAAAAAGACAAGCTTTTTAGTGCAAACAATCTATGCAAAAATATTTCTAGAAGAGCTTCACTAATTCCCCTAAATTGATCAATCAAAGAGTCAAAGCCATTGGTTCTAGAAGAGATGATGAAGGCATTTATCCAACCACATTGACAAAGACTTGGATCACCAAATCTGGGAATAAACACATCTATAAATTGTCTTTGAAGGAGAACCACTTTGAGAGGGTATTATTTGTCTTACTTTCCTCATTAGTTTCTTAATTTCATTGATTCTACCCCTCGAGGGAATGGACTTATTATGCTAGTTTATTTATGCTTATTATTGGTTTTCTTTACTAATGCATGAACTAACCTGCTTTATAATCTTGCTCTACATTTTAGCATGCCCGATGACACATCTCATGTATCCCTTTAGGGGCCATTTTATCCTTTTAATTTTGCATTTGAACCATATTTTTATGTCATTTTTCTCTTTTTATTCTAATTTTTACATTTTCTATCTTTTAGGCCAAACAATGAGGTCTCCCTAAAAATGGTGAGATCATCCTAAACGTCAATGAGATCAACCTATGGAACGGTCAGGTCACCTTGAGTAATAATGAAATAGCACATGCAAATAGTGAAGTTGACTGGTGTAATTCTCTATTCACTATGTGTTTTTTATAGATCAACTTACACATTATCAATATCGACCTGTGGAATGACAGGGTCAACTACTAATCAATGATATCATGTTGAACGAAAATTATAGGTAACTATTGTGTTTAAAACTTAATTAAAAATGGTGAACTCATCATGTTAATCGGTGAGGTAATCTTGATAATTGGTAAGGTTGCCACATAATTTGTTTATCTTTCTGTGGAATAACAAGATCACTCTATGGAATAGTGGGATTGCTCTGCAAAATGATGAAGTAACCCTATGTAAAAATTTAACAAGTTTAAAACAATAAGTTTTAATTTTATTTTGATATCCTACAACCTTGCTTCACTACTAACAACTCTATTTTTTCAGGATTAAAACACTTTGATAGTTTATTTTTACAATAATTCAAGGAAAACTTCACTTGGTGCTTTAAAATGAACACAAATCTTAGACTAAGTGTTATTAATGGCTTTCTTGTTTATCATTTTTGTTTATTGTGTTTTTTTTACAAACTGGACTTAGCACATATGTTCTCCCTTTAGGGAACTTGGGTGATGAATTTTTTTTTGTTCATTGCTTAGTCATTTAGTTCAATCCTAGAAACAACATCATATATTCTCTCCCCAAGTTTGAATAACTTGGGTGATAAAAAAAATGACCTTTAAAGTCTTAATTTCATTTATTTATTGCATTTGGCTTGTGGGTAGGATTTCATCACCTCCCCATAAGTTATTTAGGGAAGCATTGACTTATAATTTAATATCCCAACATCATTTTAACCCCACTCTATGGTGAGGTATACAAATTGAGGGTGACTCACTAAGACATTAGTTTGAGTGGTTAAACTAACTCTGTTAATGATTATTGACTTTAGAATAATGACCTAATCTGGACATCACACTATACTGATTAATTTGAAAGATGTAGTGGTTGTAAAAAAAACAAGACCCTTTTATAACAAGTAGATTAACTTGGATCTAAATGGCATGTTGTGCCTTAGTGTTAACCACACATATGAGACCATTTAGATTGATTGAAAATTATAATTTTTAGATAAACCCCACTTGCCACAAAAATATTGTTAATACAGGGTGAGTAGCCTAATTTTCCATGTCATTGTACAAATTCTTGAGAGAAGAGGGGGCCTAAAAAACCCTACTTTTCATGTGCATCTAAATTTCTTAGATTAACAAATTATTTTCTCTCAAGGAATATATTGATGGAATTTGATAATATGAAGTAATCTTGTCATTTTTTAGGGATAGGATGATACACTTAGGTTTTTTTATGTCTATTTTTATTACTTATATTATTTTGAGTCGAAAAACTATCTGTGTGTGTGTCCCATAATAAAAACCAAAACATATCCAAAACAAAACACATGTTAAACACCACCTTTTGAACAAGAAGGCATTACATTGATCAAATTTATTCAAATCAAAATTACCTTATCCAAACATGAATCAAAACCATTCATGGTTGTGTCTCCAAAAATCATTGTTATGTCAACCATTTAGGTATAGACTAGTCATCACTTGGATATTTAAGGTCATTTAGTTCAAATTTTAAACTTTTACCTTTCTAAGTTCTAAACCAAAACACAATTGGTCTACGCTATAGTCTTGCCTATAACTTGGGCTTAGGCAGTTCACCATTTTTGCTTGGGTTTTAAAGCCTTTGTATAGATTCCACTCATTATTTTATTGTCCAAAATTGGGTTATTTTATGATTCACTCACACTCCAAGTTCTTTAACTAGTCAACTTTCTTTTTTATTAGGCACCGTTGTGCTGCCCATTTTGGTTTCAAACTTCAAATTTCTTGTGTTAGCCTACATCCTAAGCTTCTTGGATCACTTAAGCCTTATTTTAATTTTTTTTATCATGGTCCATCATGGTCACACTCAAATATTCACAATTATAACATACTTAAAACTTAGGATTTATTGTGTTAGCCTGCACCCTAAGCTCTAAAGTTATTCTGCCTACTTCTAAATTGCCAATTTTCACCAAGGTTGCGTATTATCAAGACTTATTTTTATTCTTCTAATTATGAAGTGTCATGCCATTCATTTTTGATTAGAGATAGAAATCCATTTTGTATTTGTTTTATATTAATAATCCAAACACCTTTTGATGTTTGCAATCTAAAATTTGAAATACTTCACAAACATAGAAAATCATTATCAAACATGCAAAGGTATACTCATAGTGGGGTCTATTATGACCTTGGTTAAGAGGAAGATAATTTTTATGATGGGGAAGAATACCCCATCATGTTTGATGACATCCCAACTATGGTAAGATCCGAACAAGGTTACTTTTAACACCAACCTATAGAGGATAAAGATGAATCTCTCCTAAGGTTGATAGATTCAAGAGCTAAGCTTCTGCCTGATTTCCCAATGGAGAAATTACATACACTTATTTGAATAGAGGATTAACCACTGTAACAACTTATTACTTGTATCACAAAATCAAACATTGATTCCTCTAGCAAAAGGAAAGGCCCACTTGGAGACTCCTCTATAATTGATCAAGATCTTACGACCAAAATATGATAAATTAGTCCATGGTATGTTGATCAAATCATTTAATACTTAATGGATTATTTGGCTGTAAGTTTACTTAATAATACTACATTATTGGAGAAAGAAAAACCATTAGAATAAATGCATCAAGACTTAGCTGATCCTACATCTAATGTAGACATTGTGACTTCTCTTGAGTAGAGAAAACCCATAAATAATTCATAGCAAGTTCCAATTGATATGAAGAACACTTTATTTAACCATCAAGATACCCCTACCTAGTCACAACAACATGTTTCTAGAGATCCATCACCATCATAGGTTATGGGTATTTTACATAACACTTTACTGAGTTCTTTTCATTTGTAACCACAACAAGTTCCCATTGTGAACCAGCAATAGCAATGTCCTCTGATAAACCAATAATAAATACCATAAAACCAAAAAAAATCCTATAGTTCACAATAATATATTCCTAGGAATTATAATCAAGTATCTAGGAATCAAAAATAAAATACTTTAAACCAATAACATCAGACTTATTTGCAATCAAGGATGAACCAAAATCAAAATTTTGGGAAAAGGTTCTATATCCTTAATAGGACCACACATGGAAGGGTACATTCCTCCCCAAAAAAATTAACTTCCACCAAGAAACACATCAAATATGCAAGAGTGGAGTTAAATGAAAGAGATATTCATGAGGCTTGAAATAGGTAATTGGATAAAAAATACAATTTTGACGAGATGTCTTTATTTGTTCGACTTGAGCATTCTTCAGGTACCTTTTCCACCTCATTTTGAGCCACCAAAATTTGCTAAATATAAAGGGAAGGGTGACCTTATATAACATATTCAAGCCTTTTTCATGGTATGCTATGAGGTAGATTACAATAACATCTATTTTGTATGCTTATTTCCATGAAGCTTGGGTGGACAAGCATTAGATTGGATCTTAAAATTACCTAAAGGATTGGTGAAAATTTTCAGTGATTTATTAGAGAAAATTTTTAACAATTTTTATTATAACATTGAGCATGAATCAATAATGGTTGACTTATGTAAATCAATACAAAGAGACAGGGAAGATTTATGACATATCTACAACAGTGGAAAATGCTAGTTGAAACAAGCAACTAGCTAACATCTTCTCACAAAACCTGCACCCTGAGGCTGCCCATAATCTAAGACTAACTTGTGCCAACACATTTGAATAAATCATTAATAAGGGTGTGCATATTGAGAAATAACTTATTACCAAAGGCCTAGTGAAAATATATTCACAAGCTCAAACATCCAATTAGACTAAAACACCTATTCAATCTAATACTATGAAGAAACCTAAAGATTTTAATAAAAACAAGAACATGGTGGGTAATGGAGTAATAAATTCACAGTATGTGAAAATATTCTAGGCTCCACTAGTTCAAAATACACAACCTAATCTACCACCCACTTTACAGAAAGCTCTTCCATGCAGAGGATTCAACAAATATAGACCATTCATCAAGCTATAAGAACCTGCTGAGGTAGTATTCTAGAAGTTGGTTGTAGCCAATTTAATCATATGGCATGTGCCAAAATCATTTCTTGAAAATAAACTCAAACCCAAATGGTATCATGAAGATGAGTTTTGTGATTTCAATCATGTTATTGGCCATGCATGTATCAATGTGTACAACTAAGGCATCTCATTGAATACCTAATTGAGATCAAATAGATTGAAGTGAAATAAGTAACATAGAACACCAATCAAGTTATGGGAATTTACAAAGATCCATTTCCCAAACATAACCAATAATAACCATGGAATAATATGAACCAAAGATAGGGCCAAGGTCAACAAGGACAAAGTTAGAAACAAAATCAACATCATCATAATCAGGATCATGATACCTAAACCAATAGCCTAGGCTACAATACTATGCCATGTGATTATTATCATACCATTGGGCATATTTCTATAATCACATCGCCACCATTATAGTCAAAATCCATGTACCATCTAAAGATTCTCAAAGAATTAATCCCTCTATTTTAGGGTCGTCACCCTCTTCCTCAAGTAAGGTTGTGCCAAGTTCAAGTAATTATATTACACCTTGGCTTCCACAGATTACTATTCTTGGACCACTACCCAATTATTCTAATTATGATCCCTATCAACTCAAAATTTGCATAGTCATAACTAGATGCTCATGACTTACCCTACAAATTCCATTGCCTTCTTCTAATACTGATCCAAATTTGAACCCTATGCCTTCTAATCCCAAATTAAACCCTGTACCAACTATAACAAAACTTTCTCACCCTACTATTGAGAAACCATATAATATTCATGAATAACTAAGAAAAATGTCTACACAAATTTCTATTATAGATATATTACGTACATCAAATGTTCACAAAACAATACTAAATGAGTTCCTCTAATAGTCCACTTTTCTCTAAGACATTAACCCTAGCCAATTTTAGACACTCGTGGGACATTTATCTCCAAGATAGAAACTTACCTTTGATCAACAAGATATGTATTCCCTTGGTCCTAGCCATAATAATCCCTTGTATATTGAAGTCATTATAGCACATCACAAGATTATATAGGTTCTTATAGACAATTGTTTGGGGTTTAATATAGTGTCACTGAAATTGATACAATTGTTGGGAATACAACTAAAGACATGCATCTAAAAACAACCACAATCAAATCATATGACAATGTTGAAAGAGAGTCTTCAAGGACCATTTATTTGCTAATTATTGTTGGGAATGTAACCCATGATACCCTATGCCATGTCATAGACATAAAATTACCTTATAATTTACTTCTCGATCATCCTTGGATCCATGAAGTATGAGTTGTCCCTTCTACCCTACATTAATGCCTCAATTTCTCCCATTCTAAAATTGAGGTCACTATTTATGTTGATTTACAACCATACCAATATTATAAGCACTTAGAGGCTGAATATAGGAATTATAATTATTTATTTGGTTCTAAATTCATAGCCAAGAAGAACAAATCCATAGTTTTTGAACCACCTAAGTCCAATTATATTGAACCTAGTGATCTTTCTTCCACTTCGACTGATCCATTTCCTGCAACCATTATAAACTAGTTTATTGTTGAGGACATTGGCATTTCCACATACTATTTGAAAGATGGTTTTCATATCTGGAATTTTCCTAAGTATCCTAATTCCGATGGAAGACCCAAACCTTATGAAATCCCTAATAGGACCAATATGATTTGGCAGAAGAAAAACACACCTCAACAGAAATAGCCTATGGTATTTATACTAGACACTTCACCAAATCAAGATCAAAAGGCCACTACTAAAGGAGATTAGTTATATGTTGATGGCCTCACCAATTAATTTTAGAATCTCAAATAGCTTATCCCTAATCTAATTATGGATAGTTTAGACTATGCAAGTAAAGGCCTAGGGCCATAAGAGTAATGTATCTTTGATCCTCTATCTGATATCAAACCTACTAAAGACTAGGGCCTCAAATTTATACCACCTGGAGGTGACCTCCTATATTTTTAAATTGATTTCTCTTTCTTGACTGATAAAAAAATCTTGATAATGATACAACATCCCATTATAGCATGTATGATGAGTTAGTTGATACCAACCTATTTGATTCCAATTCCATTATGACCATCACAACTCATTACACACTTACCCTTTGTCATCTTGACCTTATTGATTAGGACTAGAAAAATTATATTATACCTCTAGATGAGTTTCAAAATGAGGAATCTATTACAGAGTATATGGGCCTTAGATATGGATTTCCACTTGATGATCACAAATAAAGTTTTGACTTCTCATTAGACCATACTACCTACTTTGGAGATCATACAAACTTCCTTGGTTATACAATAGAAAAATATCAATATCTTAAGGTTAAAACCTCTTTAAGGTGCTCATTGGTCAGGGAAATAATAAATATGAAGATAAGACCTTGAGTGAAAACCTATTTCAAACACTCTTGGATGAGGAATTTTTCTCACCTCCATAAGACGCACAATGTCTACCAAATCCAATCTTTACATCCAGTTCTAGTATTACTTTTGAAAAACATAAATTATTTGAGTGTTTTGTTGTTGAATTTCTTGAGAAATTCATCATTTGGCCATTACTAGAATAGGAAAACTTAGATTCCTCTTCCTATATGGATGACCTTTGGGACTTGTTGGCCATTTTTGGCCCACATATAAAGCTCTTGTGTGGTTTGATGAAGTAGTGGATCAAAGGATTAGAAGATGATCCAACATTTAAAAATAGAGAGAATCTAAGTAAGGTTTTCTAAGGATCTGATAACAGTGTTCAAGGGTAAGCCTGCAAGCTAGAATCTAAGTGCAAAATCTTTTATTCAGCTAAGTCTTTACTTGTTCATTCTTTCAAGACCTATTTTTGGGTTAAGTGTTTCATTCTTTCGGGACCTTTTTGGGCTAAGTGTTTCATTATTTTGGGACCTTTTTGGCTAAGTGTTGAATTATTTCAGACAAATTATCTAAGATAAAATTTATGAAGGGATATTTCTTTTAGACAAAATGTCTAAAGCAAAAGACAAAGACCTTTTCCCACAAAGGGTGTAATTCTGTGCTACGACAATTTTGGCACACCCAGTGGGACCACTTTCAAGGAAGATTGGTCAAGTTTGATGATGGTTTGATCAATTTTCAATGGTTATAGATTTCATCTTTCAACATCTGGTGACTCTTAAGAACACTCAATAATCTAGTGGTAGAATAGTAACCATCTTTCATGTCAAAGGTGACTACAAGATTAACTTCTAGAGGTGTTCCTTTTGAATTTGTCAAATCACCTTTAAACTCATCAAGAAGGTTAAGGCTCACCCATACGCACCCATACATAATAAAATATTTTTCTAAACTAGTTGTGAGGTATACCTACATAAGAAGACCTTTCTTATCCCCTTTTGTTACCATGATTCCCCAAAGAGCTTTTATAGGTTTCAGTAGCCAAATTCCTTTGAATTTACCACACTATGATCGTATGCCAATAACAGCCCTCAAAAGCATCCCATATTTCATAGGAGACCAAGCCATAACTCCTACTGAACACATCATAGACATAGCCAATTTTTACAATATCCATAATGTCACAGTAGAAAATGTATCTATCATATTATTGGTTGTATCCTTTAAGGGAAAGGATTTAGATTGGTATAGAGGTTTAGATTCTAACTCTATTCAATCATGGGATCATTTGGGAATATACTTATGTAAGATATTTGTAGACAAGAGTGATCATTTGTCACTAGCAAAATAGTTGACCATAATCAATAGAGCTCCCCATGAAGTCATGCAATATTTCAACACAAGATTCCAAAAAGCTTGGCATAAAATTGTAGCCTCTGTTAGACCATTCCCTAAATTTGTGTTCCTATACTACTTGAAGGATCTAAATAGAGATATAGTTGTAGTGATCCAATCCATGGGAGGGGACATACTACCAGATACTTATGAAGTGGTTATTAAATCATAAAATTACCTAATTTAGGCTGGCAAGCTTACTCCTAGACCCCCAATGCCTCTTTTCCCTAAATCAGGCCACCCCCTACAATTATTCCCCCACTTCATATTATTATTCCAACTCCAACAATTGTTGTTATAACTTCACCAAATAAGAAAAGGTGTGAACTAGTGGGTCAAGTGATTCCCAAGAGAAAAAAAACTACCTAAAACTTAAGAGCATGCTCCAATCCTTAGGAAATGATGTGGTAAATGTGAAGAGGCAGAAAGCTCAATTTAATAAACCTTATCAAGTTCCATATTATCCTTCGCAGTAGTCTTATCAAGAAAATAGGCCACCCTACAAAGGAAATTTCTAAGGACAAGGTCAAGGATAGGGGCAACCTAACTATGCTAGAAAAAATAACTATAATCCAAATGTTGTAGGATCTTCCAACTCCTTAGTTGATTTTTAAAACAACATGGATCAAAAAGCTGAAGGGACCATGCCTTGGAACCAATCTTTTGGGCAATCCATTACCCCAACTAATGGTTTTAACTAGGCATTCAATGACCAATCACAACAGGCTATTACTTATGGATATAATCAAGCCTTAATGTCTCAAAACACAGAGACTCCCATGATGACAAAGCTAGAGTAGTCTCCACAAGATCAAGGATCAAATCAGGTACCAAACCAACTAGATTCTACAATGGTCATTAGTGAGCAAGAAGAATGCTATGCATCTAATCAGTAGGCTAGCTCTAGTCAAGATCATGTCTTAGTGGTAGAAAATACAAGATTTAAAAGAAGGAATATGGGTGATAACCAGGGAGCATTCAAGGAACCTCCTACCACCACTCCTTCATTGTCTAAGCCTAATGAGCCTATTTTCACTCCAAAGGTATCGACACCTCCACAAATCTCATAGATTCAACAAATAGGAGCAGTGACTCCCAAAACACAAGCAAATGTTAGTAGTACACTAATCAACATTATTGAATAAATGAAGAAATCCAACGTGAGCATACCAATGTGGGACATGTTTTCCATGCCTGGTCAAGTGGATATCCTTCAAGAAGGTTTGTCCAAGATAGGTGTTACAACAACTGAAGGTAAACAACCAAGCAAAGAAGCTGAGGTCCTCACTAATATAGCCAATGGACCTATAGGAGAAAGGTAAGTAATGTGGTCAAACCTCCTCCCTTCTATATTTCATTAATCATTGGTGACTCATTGGTGCATAATTTATTAGTAGATAGTGGATCTATCACTTTGGTAATGCCAAAGTCCATAGTTGATCAACTGAACCTCAAATACGAGCCGCATACCAAGGAAGTTCTATAGCTTGATGGTTCTTCCACAAATCCATTTGGTATCATCAAGGATTTGAATATGACCATACATGCTTATCCTAGCATCACAGTGGTTCAATATGTGTTGATCCTTGATGTAACTCCTCACTTTGCATTATGCCTTTATAGAGAATTCATAACAAAGATAGGAGGCTATCTCTAAGTATATTGGTCATACATGGCATTTAGAACTAGGTATGGAATGAAGGTATCAATCGAGGTTAAGCCTATAGCATAATTTCATATTGAGCCCCATCAGCCAGATAACACAAACCTCAATTGTACTATTCTTGATGAAGATGAATTTGTAACTAGTCAAGAGCTAAATACTCATCCTAAGGAGACTCCAGACTTGTTCTTAGATGAGCTAGGGGGATAACCAATTTCTCAACCCTTTGGAGGATGCTAAAGAAAGAGACATGGGTGTCTATCTTCTACATGAAGAAAATCAACCCATGCCTTCCCTCATCAGACCTAAAGAAGACCTCAATGGCATGTGGAAGTTTTTCTTTGATGGTTCAAAGAGTAAAAATGGAGTAGGTGCAGGGGAAATGTTGGTTTCCCCTTTAGGAAATAAGCATTTCTCTTCTTATAGGTTCCATTTCAGTTGCTCTTCTAATGTAGTAGAATATGAAGGCTTGATATGTGGTCTCTAATGGGCCAATAAGAGAGGAATCAAAATGTTGTAAGCATATGGAGACAGTGAGCTTATAGTGAACCAAGTCAGAGGCTTGAACATTACAAAGAATCCTTTGATGAGGTATTACAAAAATAGAGTGTGGGAACTAATTGAAGATTTTAAAGCCTTCAACATCCAAGCAATGCCAAGGAACTAGAATCAACATGCTGATAGGTTGGCAATTGTGGGAGCTCAGTTCAACATCCCAAGTAAGCTAAAAGAGGCCAAGGTTCAACCACATGTCAAGGTGGTGGTGAGGCCATCAATGCCGAAAAATAAATTCCATTGGAAAGTTTTTGAAAATGACAAATAAATTGCTTATTTATTAAAACAAGAAGCTAAGTTCTCCTTTGCCAATTAGGAGAAGTTTCAACAATAGTATGGGGAGAAAATTGTCTGATTAAAATCTAACAAGTTTCCTAAAGGACTAGTTACACTTGAGGGCCTTTTCTATGAGGGAGACCATATGAGAAAAGAAAAGGCAGTAATGTCAACCAATAAAGAGAACTATGAGAGTCCTCATCTTCAAATATAAATTTCTCAAGCTTGAGAAGGTAAGCAACAAGGCTGAGAGGCATGCTTTCATAACACTCCGCTAGGAATACGTAGACATCTTTGCTGGGAATATAGTGAACTGAAAGGTTTTGATCCAAAGTTAGCCCATCATACCATAGAGCTAGAGGCTAATGCTAAGCCTATGAGATAAAACCAAAGGCCTATCAACCCAAAAATAGAAGAACTTATGAGGAAAGATCTAACCAAGTTGATTGAATCCAAGACTATCTTTCACATCAAACACTCATCATGGGTAGCCAATTTGGTGCCTCTAAGGAAGAAGAGTGGGGAGATTAGGCTATGTGTTGACTTCATAGATTTGAACAAAGTCTCTTTGAAGGATCATTACCCTCTACCATTTATGGAGCAATTTCTTCAAATAGTTGCAGGGTCAGAACATTTTTCTCTTTTGGATGGATATTTAGGTTACAACCAAGTATTGGTAAAAGAAGAAGATCGGTACAAGACTACCTTCACCACCAAATAGGGCATGTATGCATACCAAAAGATTCCCTTTAGTTTTTAAAATGTTAGGGTAACTTTCTAAAGAGCCATGGACATGGCTTTCCTAGGATTGTTGAATCAAATGGTGTTGGTTTACTTGGATGACATCATGATTTTTTCCAAGAATGCCAGTGAATAGGTGGACCACCTGAGGTTGATATTTGAAAGATGTAGAGAGTATGGGATCTCATTAAATCCCAAAAAGTGTGTGTTTGAAATACATGAAGGTAATTTATTGGGATACATCATTTCAAAATAAGGGTTGTCTATTGACCCTAAAAGGGTAGAAACCATCTTAGCACTCTCTCTCCCCAAACATAATAAAGGAGTTCAGAGCTTTGGCAAAATAAACTTTGCAAGAAGGTTCATACTGGATTTTTCAAGCTTTGTCAAGCCTATTACTGCCATGTTAAAGAAGAGTCAAGTTTTTTCTTGGCCAAGAGAAGGAAAAGATTCTTTTAAAGCCATCAAACAGGGCATTGCCCAAGCACCCTCACTCATAAATCTTGATTTATCCATGTTATACACATTTACCAATGTTGATATCTTGTCAACTATGCTAATACAAAATAATGGTGAGGGAATGGAAAAACAAATTGCCTTTTTTAGTCAAGGGCTAGAAGGATATGAGGTGAGGCACACTTTTATAGAGAAGCATATCCTTGTAATAGTGAGGAGTCTTAATAAGTTCAAACCAATGCTCTCCAACAACAAGATTTATCTCATGGTACCCCATCCTATAGTTAGAGATTTACTCAACAAATATTTGAATGAGAAAAGAGCTAGCTAGATCACCAAAATCATGGAGTTTGATGTGAAAATCAAAGTGACCAAGTTGGTCAGAGGTAGAGGTTTGTGTGAGCACATGGTGGAATATATTCAAAAAGATAAATATTTTGCCATGGTGATTCAAGACAACTCATAAGTAGAGGCACCTCTAATTCATAAGAGTTGGGTCTATGATATGGCACATTTTTTGCTAATAGGAAAATGCCTCCAAGGTCTAGACAAGGCAAAAAGAAGGTATTTTAGACTTGAGTCCATAGCTTTTGCATTGGTTGATGGGGTTTTATTCAAAAATGACCCCAATGGAGTGATACTAAGGTGCATAGATGATGACCAAGGGACAAGGCTCTTGGAGCAATTTCATGATGGGCCTACAGGAGGCCATTTTGCTCCAAAGACTATAGTAGTAAAGATAATGAGGGTTGATTATTACTAGCTTAGCCTCTTCAAAGATGCTTATGCATGGGTAAGAAAGTTTCAAAAATGTTCCCTCCTTATGGGTAAGCAAAGATTAGTAGCTTTTCCTCTCAACCCAATTCAGGTATGATAACCATCCATGCAGTGGGGTTTGGATTTCATAAGAGTGATCAAACCTCTATCAAGTGTGGGGCATAAGTGGGTGCTTACTGGAATTGACTAATTCACCAGATGGGTGGAAGCCATTACATTGAAGGAATCTAATGAAAGTGCAATCCTAGACTTCTATGACAACATTGTGACTAGGTTTGGTGTTCCATCCACTATCATTTTTGATAATGCATTGGCATTCTTTGGTCTAAACACAAGTGAATGGGCTCTCTAGATAGACATCTACCTCATCACATCTTTGAATTATTATCCTCAAGGAAAGGGACTGATTGAGTCCACAAATAATAATTTGTTGAGAGTCATCAGGAGAACTATGGAAGAGAATCATAGGACATGGCATACCAAATTAAAGATAGCCTTGTGGGCTGACAAGGTGACTCCTAAAGCTACCATTGGTAATTATCCATATGTTTTAGTATATGGAAGGGAGGCTAAGTTGCCCATTTCTCTTGAGTTGCCTACATTATAACTAGCCCATCAGTTGGAGCTACTAGAAGATGAGCTCATGAATGTGAGATTGGTAGAACTCATAGATCTTGAAGAAACAAGAGACTTTGCAATGAAGACACTAAAGTCACATCAAGATCAAGTCAAGAAAACCTTTGATAAGAGAGCCATAGCAAGGGAGTTCAAAGAGGGGGATCTAATCCTCAAGTGGGATTCAAATAAGGCCAAGCCAAGCAACCATACCAAATTTGACAGCTTGTGGAGTGGTCCTTATTTGATCCACAAATGCAAACAACATAATTCTTTTCATCTTGCCCAACTAGATGGAGCGGTATTACCCATCCCAATTAATGGGATTCATCTAAAGCCTTAGTATTAAAAGATTTTGTAGCCATTGTATATATTGCACATTTTGTATAGCTTTTCATGTTTTCCTCTAAGTGCCTTGTGGACGTTCTTTTTAGTTGTGTGTTTCCCTTCCCTAAGTGCCTTGAGCATAGTGTTTGTTTTGTTATGGTTGTCCTTATTGGTTCAAAGGGAGGTTCCAATTTAGTGAAAAAGTGACTTGAATCCATGACCAATGGATGGATTTGATGAGGTAATATGGTCTAGGTTTTCATGCATCGATAGGCATACAACCCCTGTGAGCCACCAAAGATATTGGCAATTTTTGGCCCACATATAAATCTCTTGCATGGTTTGATGAAGTAATGGATCAAAGGCTTAGAAGTGGATCTGAAATTTATAAATAGAGAGGAACCAAGTAAGGTTTTCTAAGAATCCAACAATAGTGTTCAAGGGTAAGCCTATAAGCCAGAAGCAAAGTGCAAAATCTTTTATTCAGCTAAGTCTTTACTTGTTCATTCTTTCAGGACCCTTTCTTGGGCTAAGTGTTTCATTCTTTTGGGACCTTTTTGGGCTAAGTGTTTCATTCTTTTACGACCTTTTTGGCTGAGTGTTGAATTCTTTCAGACAAGTTGTTTGAGACAAAGTTTTTGAACGGATATTTCTTTCAGAAAAAATGTTTGAAGCAAAAGACAAAGACCTTTTCTTTCAAGAAAATTATCTGGGATAATTTTCCCAAAGGGTAACTCTTCAATAAATTTTCCCTTTTCATAATTCTCAAAGGAATTCTTCTACAACAAAGTGTCTTATACACTTTTCCCAAAGGGTACTTCTCTCAAGAAAATGGTCCACTTTAAGGTTTTTGAAGGGCACTTTTCTTGATGAAAAGGGGATCTTTTTCAAGTTTCGAAGGGCATGTTCAAAGCAAGGAGCCAAAACACTTTTTTCAAAGAGTCATTTCCATGCCAAAGTGTCTTATGCAACATTTCTGAAGGGTATCTATTGAGGAAGTGGACCTTTTCAAAAGTCCTAAAGACCTTTTCTTTCAAAGAAGTGGCCAAAGCAAATAAATCTGAAGGGTCATTTTCAAAAAGTCTGAAGTTTGATTCCTTCATAAAAAAGTTCCACAAAATTTTTCAAGCAAATTATTCTAAAGAATAAATCTTGAAAAAAAAATGCCCGCAAGAAAGTGTCTAAAGGAAACATGACATTCATGCCAGTATCAAAGATTAAGCTCATAAAATAGCTGTTGGCATTCAAAAGCCATCAAATGGGTCTCTAGCCAAACACAAAGATGACATGTGGTAACTTTTTGGGAGATAGATCTGATGGTGCATAATCGATCTTACATTGAAGATCAATAATGAGTGGAGTTCAAAGGGTTTAGTGAATCTCAAGGGTGAAAGTGTGCATGACCAGTGTCAAATACACATTCAACTAGTAGGAGATTGATGACTCATGGACATCCATACATAAGCAGATCGATGAACATGTAAAAATCCAAGGGGGGTATCGATTTTAATAAAAAATATATAAATCCAAAACAATATTAAGAAACACACTAGGTTTTAAATGCAAGAATCAAATTATGTACACTTGGAGGGAACATGCAGCTACCCATGACATGGTTCTCATAGCTCCAAAAAGGGAGACTTGAATGTGTGAAGGGCTCAAGGAGATTTATGATGATCTTGGATAATTAATTTCATGGTCAAGAAATTGCATATTGTAAAGGCAAAAAGAGTTCAAGGACATAGTGGTGGTTGCATCCATTTATGACCCCTCTCTCCATTTTCTCATGCAAGCCCCCTCTTTTCTCATCCTTTTATGTTATATATACAAGATTTTGAGCCTAAAAAGAGATACCTTGATTGGTGATAGAGTTACTCTATCAAAATTTCATTGTAACACTCTCTTGAAGCAATACAAGACAACTTTCTAATTTTTGTTAAAGTCAAGTGTGCATTATTAAAGTTTAACTTGCAGAATGTATGTTTTTTCTCTCATCACCTAAAATTTCTCTATGCACCTCACTTTAGTTTTCTTGGTTTCTTGCAAGTCATGTGATGTGTTATCCTTCCTACCCTTCAAAGTGCATCCTCCCCTTTGACCTCCACACAAATACTCACACTTATAGGTTTGAAATAGGATCAGCTAGACTACATCTTGTTTAAGTTCAGGAATAGTCATTAAGGTTCCCAGTCTAAATGTGGATCACTCTCTATTTGGTGAATCACCTACCTTATCTTAGATTTCCCTGTTATGTTATCCTCATATCCCTTTTCCTTAGTTAATAATAGATTTTAGCATGGGAAACAAGAGCTGAATTAAAGCATCTAAGGGACTAGCCTCATTAAAATCCTATAGGTTCAACCTCACTATAGGATACTCATAGCCTGAGGTTGTCCCAATGCTTGTAGCTAGGAGTGAGAGAGCCTGAGAAACTCTCCCATAAAGGGTGAAATTCTACACTACAATAGGACTCAAAACCAAAAACTAAAAAAATGATAAATATAAAACATTACCTACCATTATAGAAGATGGCTCCACACTCCTTGTAGAGAATACAACTGAGGTAAACCTTGGAACTGATGAAGATCCTAAGGTTGTTTATCTAGGAGAATCCCTCACTAATGGAGAACGTGACTATATTGTCACTATTTTGAGGGATTTTATTGATATATTCACATGGGCTTACTTAGACATGCCAGGCCTAGACCTTACCTTGGTCGTGCATAAACTTTTTATACATCTAGATGCTAAGTTGATCAAATAAAATTATGGAAGATGCAACCATGCATTAACATATTATTGAAAAAGGAGCTAGAGAAATTATTGGGAAATGGCTTCATAAGACCACTGGAATACTCTAAATAGATATGAAATATAGTCCTAGTTAGTAAAACTCCACTAGTCATACACTTGTGAACTAATTTTAAAGACAAATAAAGTGTTTCCTAAGATAATTTCCCTCTACCAAACACTGATATGATTTTCAACTCAACTACATGATACAAGATGGTATCCCTCATAGATGGTTTCTCAGGTATAACCAAATCAAGATAGCACCAGAGGACCAACACAAGATGGTGTTCACCACACCATGGGGAACATTTTATTATCAAGTCATGCCTTTTGGCTTGAGTAACATTGGTGATACTTATTAATGTGATGACATGATGCATGATATAGTTGATGATTATGTTGATAATATCTTATCAAAATCAAGAACCCATGTCAAACATCTTGATGTTCTTTAGAGAATCTTTGAGAGACTTCACAAATATAAGGTTCATATCAATCCTCAAAAATGTATCTTTGGCATTACTTTAGGCAGACTTCTAGGATTTATTTTATCACAAAGAGGGATTTAAGTGGATCCCTCTAAGGTCAAGGTCATCATAGAAATGCCTCCAACTTCCAACATGAAACAACTTTGTAGCCTACAATGAAAAATCCAATCTATTTGTAGGTTTATATCTCATCTAACAGACAAGCGCCATCCTTTTATGCACCTCTTGAAGAAAGGTGTCACATTTAAGTGGGATATTGAATTTTAATAAGAATTTTCAAAACTAAAGACAATATGAACACTATAAATTATATTTTGATAGCTCATTCACATCTTATAGATCTAGAGCTAGAATTTTACTAGCTACACCATAAGGGGATCTCATCCCCAAGACATTTCATATTAGTTTTAACTACACCAACAACATGGATAAATATGAACCCCTTATTGCAGGACTTCATCTTGCAATCCAATGGGATATCTAACATTTAATGGTTTGTGGGGACTCTCAGTTAATCATTAATTAGACTACAAACCAGTATTAGACTAGGGATGAAAAGATTATACCCTAAAAGTATAATGTGGACAATTTCAAGCCACATTTCAGGTCAATAAAATTTGAATAGGTACCATGGGTCAATAACCAATAAATTGATGCAATGGCAATAATTGGGTCCATGGTACAAGTCACCAACAATGTTAAAAAGTATCAATTTCTCATTGAGAACCTTCTACAACTTGCTCATGTATTAGTAGATTCAAAAAGGGGTTGTAATATTGTTGGTCCCAATATCCCAACTAAACCTCCTTGGTACCAAGATATTTATAATTATTTTTATGACCAAGTTCTTCCTCTCAACCGTTCAAAAAATCATCAAAAAAATTTCCTTCATCGCCTAACCCATTATATCCTCCTTGGAAACATGATTTATCATAGGGGATATTTTGAAATGCTTCTTCATTGTTTATCTTTGGGAGAATCAACATTAACACTTAATGAGGTTCATGAATGAATATGTGGGACCCACACCAACAACATAGTCCTTGCCAAAAAACTTCTAATAATAAGATAATATTGGCCCAAGATGGAGATATATGCTTGAAAATATGTCAATAAGTGTGTTTTATGCCAACAACATGGTAATATAATACACACACCTTCATTACCACTCCAACTGATTATTGCACCATGGTCATTTTCTATGTGGAGTCTCAATCTCATTGGGAAAATAAACCCAACATATTCTAATGGTCATAAACACTTTTTTATTATTACAGAGTATTTTACTAAGTGTATTGAGGAAATTCCTCTTAGTTATGCAATTGAGAAGTAAATCACTAAGTTTATCCATTACCATATCATCTATCATTATGGTATCCCTGCTCGAATCATATCTAATAATGGTTGTTCATTTGTGAACAAAGATGTTAAATCCTTCTATACCTAGTTCAAAATAAAACACAAGAAATCCACACTATTTAACCTGCAAGGAAATGATCAAGTTGAGGCATCCAACAAAACCATTATTGTAATCCTTAAGAATATTTTCAATGACACTGGTCATAATTGACACTTGTAAATATATCTTGCCCTTTGGGCCTACCATACTAGTCATCATACCTCTACAAGAGCCACCCCATAATCCTTGGTTCATGGCATATAGGATATTATCCTAGTTGAGATAGAGCTACCCTCATTATGGGTATCTTTGCAACACATTATTAATGATGAAGACTATATAATTTCTAGGTTGAAAAAGTTAGAACTCCTTGATGGCAAGCATTTAAGAGTGTATCAGAATAGGGTACATCATAGCTATATAAAACACATTCTCCCTCAAGATTTTGATGTTGGTGACTTGGTCCTAAAAGAGAATCAAAATAAGACCACTGTTGAACTCAAGAAGAAGGGTAAGTTTTCGCCCAATTAATTGGGCCCATATGTAGTTATAAAAAACTATGGTTCAGAAGCATACAAATTGGCTACTCCAGAAGGTGAAGAGATCCTAGAACCAATGAACATTATACATCTCAAGTGTTTATATGCTTGATAACCTTTTGAACCATTATCTATAAGAAACCTTACTTGGGGGCACCCTGTGTTGAAATTGTTTATTTTCCCATCATGTTTGTATCATGGACCATTGTAACTTGGACTTTTGCATCCTATACTATTGTAACCTAGATTGTTGTATCCTAGACCAATTGTAACCTAGACCATTTTACCCTGGACCATTGTAACCTAGACCATTTCTATTCCACTATACCTAGACTGATTTTACTTTCACCTAAACTGTTCTAATTTTATGCTTCTCACCAATTATGATCCTGATTATGATTCGTGAGCATTTCGTACACATTCAGGGACTGTTCTACAAGGTATTTTTACTTGATCAGTATCTGCAGCTTCTTTTGTAGACAAGTGTTATGGTGTATGTCAAACACATGGTTTTTGCTTGCTTGATGGTTCTTTAGGAATTCTTTTACATGGTGTGTTATTCTATTCTTATTTTGTTGTTTGGTATTTATCATTGTATTAATATGGTCATTACTTTACCCTCATACCACCATTGCAACCAATTTAGCTATCATTTAAACTTTTACTTGTGGAATTATATCTCCTCCACTAAGTGGTTCCCTGTACCATTTTTCATATTGCATTTCCATTATTTATCCCAAAAATGTAAAAACATTAGAAAATGATAAAGCAAAAGACCAAAACATTGCTAGTTCATGAAGATAGGCTTAAAACCTCCACATGAGTTATAAGTCATGTCATCTTCTGGATGGGTTTTATTTTTATTTTGATTGTTATATTCTTTCATTATGGGTCATTCTGATCCTAAATGATCTCACCATTTTGCAATCAACCTAATCCATACTTTCACCATTTTGTGACTTGAACTATTTGTTATCTCGTCATTCTCGATTAAGTTGAGATGCTTAGAAATTTCCAAAAACATTTGTAAAAGATATATAAAATCCTAATAATCACAAAATCATGAAAATTTTATTAGAATTTATAAGCAAGATATAATCCATCAAAATTTTCTAAGACAGGCCATCTTATTTATTCAGTTCATTTCTAGACGACTTTGGTCTTTTCCTCCTATTTTGGGAGAACTACATTGGCTAGAGGTCTTTGCGAACTATGTAGGTAGCACTTGGATACATGGGGTATATAAAATTAGCTCAGTCATACCTTCATTTCTTTTTCAGCCACTTCTCTTCCTTAAGGAATATGGGACTATTAGCTATTTTATAAGTAACCACTTGTCCTTTAATTTCCCCATCCTCATTGGCCTTAGCCATATGCTCTTACTATTTTGTGAGGTTATTCTCTTTCTCAACCTTAGACATAGTAAGTGTTATGATCCATACTCTCACCATTTTGTGACTTGAACTATTTGTTATCTCGTCATTCTCGATTGAGTTGAGATGCTTAGAAAATTCCAAAAACATTTGTAAAAGATATATAAAATCCTAAAAATCACAAGATCATGAAAATTTTATTAGAATTTATAATCAAGATATAATCCATCAAAATTTTCTAAGACAGACCATCTTATTTATTCAGTTCATTTCTAGACCACTTTGGTCTTTTCCTCCTATTTTGGGAGAACTACATTGGCTAGAGGTCTTTGCGAACTATGTAGGTAGCACTTGGATACATGGGGTATATAAAATTAGCTCAGTCATACCTTCATTTCTTTATCAGCCACTTCTTTTCCTTAAGGAATTTGGGACTATTAGCTATTTTATAAGTAACCACGTGTCCTTTAATTTCCCCATCCTCATTGGCCTTAGCCATATGCTCTTACTATTTTTTGAGGTTATTCTCTTTCTCAACCTTAGACATAGTAAGTGTTATGAACCTAGTTCATGTGTATGTGCTTGTCTATTGAATTTTAGTTTGGTTTTAGCCTAAACCATAATTTTTCACTTGCGTGCATTTTTGTGTTGATGCTTTCATGATTGTGAATGTCATCCCTCTCTTTTTATGTACATACTCACTATTTTATGAGACCATTCCCATTTTTCTCTACACATTAATCATGTTTCCTTATTATCAATTTTATTCTATCCCATATCCCAGTAGAACTACATGTGGCTTGAAGTTCATGTTGTATCTAACATCCATGGGACTATGTAGGCAACGTCCACTTTCCTAGTGCATCTGGAGTCAATTCAGCTACCCCTTCCTTTCCTTCTATTCCCCCCATATTTTTTTATTTATTTCATTATCTCCTATAACCCAGGGGTAATGTTTTTCATCTTATTTGTGTTGTTATTTACTTATAACCTAGGGGCAACCTTATACCCATCATTTTTATGTTTTTGTACAAATATCATTGCTACCTAGCTTAAGGGTCACCTTGTGTCACCAAGTATAACACCTTTATTACAAATACATGAAAAATTTGTTTTTTGTTTGTACTAATGATCCAGGCAACAATTTAGGTGACAATTCGGGTGACAATTCCACCCCAATTCATGACGTAACTTCCGCGAGCCATAACTTTTGCACTGTAGCTCTAATTGACTCGCTGTTTGAACCGTTGGAAAAATAAGAATGAGGGGAATGTTGTGAGATGGCATGGAGATTTGATCAATGAAGTTTAACCCTATAAAACCCAATGGAAGTGACCCAAATTTAAATTTTAGTAGTGCAGTCTAAAAATAGTAAGTTTCTAAAAATAGTAATTCCTCAAATTTTGTATTGTTTTAAATCTTGGAAGTCGAACCAATTAATCTCCCTTGAGATTGGTGACCTTCCACATCCTCCCCATGCTTTCAAAATGTGTATAAATTAAGAGGTAACCCGAAATGTGAAGATAGACATCTCTTCCCAAAGATAAGCATATATTTGTATTGCGATCTTGAGTAATATTACATCTGTTCTCAGAAAATTCATTATTACTGTGTTATTTCTATGCTATTGAAATATTTATCAACCAGAACTTCTGAGTTTTGGATCAACTAATATTGTAATTAACCATTGTTGTTTGTTTTGATTCATAGAATGCATATTGATTGATTACTTACTTTATCTTACTATTTTGTGTTTTTGTGTATTTTGTTTATTGGGTTGTTAGCTTGTTTTGAGTGTTGTATTTGAATACATTTTGTAAAACTTTTAAGTCTGGCTTTAATTTGGGCTTGAATTGTTTAAATTTGTATTCGAATTGTTTTATTTCTTGTTGATTTTTTGGTAAATTCTTATTCCTACTCAATTCTTGATGGTTTTTATCTTAATTTTAAGTTGGTTACATTTTTGTATTTATTTTTTTCTTTGTTGTGTTTTTGGTTCAAACGTAAATGTTTACAACTTTGGTTTTGGTATTTTTTATCATTATATTTAGTTTTAAATATTCACCTTTAAATCAGTCCATTCACAATCGAAATATAATGTTATTATAGGTTATTCATACTTATGATGCATAATTTTATTTGCCAAAGTAAAAATCAAGTGGTCTAAGTCCAAAAGTCAATGTGGCACCAAACAACATCTTTGAAATCACTATCCTACATATCCAATACCTAAACAAGATATCATAAACATAATTGAACATTGGTCCATCTTTAATCTATTCTTTGTTCCTTATTCCATTTTCTCCTACTTTTAGGAGAACTACATTGGCCTAAGGTCCATATGGACTACATAGGATGTGTTTGGATACATGACGTATCTTGGGTCAGTCTAGCCATCCTTATCATCCTTGTTTCATTCTTATTCATGTCCATATTCTTCCAATATAATCTCATCATTATTTAATATTTAAAACATCCTTGTATGCCTAGTTATTTATGGCTTATTCAGTCTTTGAAAAAGCATTAGACCATTGCACCTACATTTTCACCTGCTCATTTTTTATTTATGCAATAGGTTATATCCTTGAGCTGTGATTTCTAATTTTCGCTACTGGGATGCAATATTTAAACCAATCACCGATATAATCATCCCTACTGGGGAAAAATCAATTTATCAACCAATCAAATCCACTCTATTGGGCACATTATTAATTCATTAAACTCTTTTATTTGGAGTAATGCTATCATTTTGTTTTTATTCTAATTCCAAGCTCTGTATCTTTTGTTATCATTTTGGAAAATCAATGTATGCAACTTGTTTCGGGATCGATCATTACCTAAGCCACAACTTTCACCATATTTTGGGTATGTCAAAGTGTGTTGCTTCTATTTTGGGATGCATTCTTACCACTTTCCCCCACCTTAGATCCCATTATATTTTACTCTATTGATCATTGGGAATCAACACATGCAAGCATTAGCTCATATGTATTTAATCTCATCCATGAGTTAATTTCACTCTTTCTCTTTTTTTTTGAGAGTCCATCTCTCTCTTTCATCCCTACATACTCTCTCGAAGAGGCATCATGGGTCAGTGATTATTTCTTCAATCATTACTTTCTAACTTCTTCTTAATGACTTTTTTTTATTCTTTGAAAAGTTGTTACTTTGACCAAATATCTCTACATGCCTTCTCAAATAGGGGTAAAATGTAGACATCTAATTATTATCTATGTTGTGCTAAGATTTTAAATATGAATGACATTCTACAACAATGCATAATCTAGACCAAAATTACTAAAATGCTCTAATCCATCTACACACATCACATGTAGGTGTCGATTTGTGCTCATGTATCCTTAAATGGGGAAATGCATTTTATGTAATCGTTATCATCTTCTAATTCACTTTGAATCAAGTTTTTGACCAAATAAATTATCGTTCTAGACCATTTAAACACTCTAATTCATTTGCACATGTCACGTGTAAGTGTCGATTTGTGCCTATGTATTCCTAAATGGGGAAATGCATAATTTAAAATTATTATGTTCCCTTGATTCAAATCTAGTCAAATTACAGCTAAGTAAATTGACATTTTTAACCATTTTGATTAAACATGTGACTAATTTCCAAGAATTATAAAATGCTAAGTAAATTCAGTAAGCAAATCAAATCAGAGTAAGAGCTTAAGTAGAAAATCCATGGAAAGTTATTGAATATATATTATTGGAAAGTCATAATTTAAACTATATAGGCCATGACATCACCTATGAAATAATAGAAAGGGTGTCAAGACTATGCATTAATGGAAATAAATATTAGGTTTAGGGACACCCATGCCTTATTAATGTCCCTTTATTCCAAAACATTAATTATTTTATCCTCTAAAATTGAATTAATCCTTGGCCACACATCTTGATCTTTAAATGGATAGTCACAGCTGATTCTCAACATTTATAAAAAATTATAAATACATGAGCCTCCATAGATAAAAAAATCAATCTTTTTAGTGCAAACAACTTATGCAAAAATATTGCTAGAATAGCTTCATTAATTCCCCCAAATTGATCAATCAAGGAGTCAAAGCCATTAGTGCTAGAAGAGATGATGAAGGCATTTATCCAAATGCATTAACAAATTCTTGGAGCACCAAATATGAGCATGAACACATTGATGGACCATATTTTAAGGAGAGCCACTTTGGGAGGGTATTGCTTGTCTTGTTTTCCTCATTAGTTTTTTAATTTCATTAACATTGCCCCTCGAAGGAGTGGACTTATCATGTTAGGTTTTTTATGATTATTATTGGTTTTTCTTAATAACACATGAACTAACCTAATTTTTAATCCTTCTCTACAATACTTACAAAAGGACACAAATAATATTAATTCTCCAATAGTAACGGGTCTTGAAATGCAACTTTTTTATAGTGAAGAGATAAGTTATTGAGCTCCACCTGATATTTATGACTTCAGGACCTCTAGGTAAAAATTCATCACTTTGATCACATTTAGATAATAAAATAAAATGTGTTCCTATGACCTCAAACTTTAAACCCACTTGGATGCATTTTTCACTACTATTCAGGAACATGAAAACACTATTAATAAATGTTGCCAAAATTAAAGTAAAAGTTGGAAAACTCTATCTTTGGTGCTTCAAGGCTAAAAAAAAACACTACCAACATGTCTAGGGTGGTAGATAACATTCATAACTAGGTTCTTAGCTTCTGAACATGCCCGGTCAAGAGATCCACCACCCATTCTGGCCTCAAGAACATTTTTCCTAATACAAGAAAAATACAATTTTTAAACCTAACTGCAAGCATGCATAAAACATAAATCATAAGTCATAGGAAATAATTAAATGAATCATTGAATGTGTGTCAAATCCCTCTAATTTCACCCTATATCATCTTGATGTAACCTTCAATACCAATATGTGGCATAAGTTACAGTAATGGGTCTTGAAATACAATTTTTTGTAGTGAAGAGACAAGTTCTTGAGTTTCAACTAGTATTTATGCCTCTGGGACATCCAAGTATAAATCCATAACTTAAAACACATCTAGATAATCAAATTACATGTGATCCCATTACCTCAACCTCTAAACGCACCTGTATACATATTTTCACTATTGTTCAAGAGCGGGGAAACACTAACAATAAAAGGTTGTAAAAGTTAAAGTCGTAGTTGGAGAACTCCACTTTTAGTGCTTTATGGTTTCAAAATAGCATTGTCAACATGTTTTTGGTGGAAGATAACATCTAGGACTAGGTTATCATCCTTTGATTGTTCTTGGTTGAGATATCCACCATCCATTCCAATCTCAAGAATGCCCTTCCCAATACAAGAAAAATACATTTTTAGTATAACTTCAAGCGTACGTAAAATAGAAGTAAAAATTCATTGGAATGAACTAAAAGATCATTCAAATGCATGTAAAATACCTATGATTTCACCCTAGATCATTTTTATGGAATCTTCAATACCAATATGTGGCACAAGTTGCAGTAGTGGGTCCTAAAATGTAACTTTTTTTGTAGTGAAGAGATAAGTTCTTGAGTTCCAAATGGTATTTACGCCTCCAAGACCTCTAGGTGAAAATACATCACTTTAAATGCATATAGATGGGAAAATTATACATTATCGCATGATTTTAGCCTCTAAACCAATCCAGATGTGTGTTTTCACTATTGTTTAGGAGCATAAAGACACTGATAATAAATATTATCAAAGTTGAAGTGATAGTTGGAGAACTCCACCTTCAATGCTTCATGGCTAAAAAATGACCATAAAAACACATTTAGGGTGGTAGAAGATGTCTAGTACTAAATTATGGGCCTATAATCATGTCTAATTGAGAGACCCACCACCCATTATGGCCTCAAGAACACCCTTCCCAATAGAATAAAAATATAGTTTTTAGCCTAACTTCAAGCGTGTGCAAAACATAAATTATAGGTCTTTTAAAAAACTAAAAGAACCTTTGAATTCATGTTGAATCCCTATAATTACACCCCATAGCACATCTATGGAACATTCAAGATCAATATATGGCACAAGTTGTATTAACGAGTCCTAAAATGTAACTTTTTGTAGTGAAGAGATAAGTTCTTGAGCTCCAACTAGAATTTATGCCTCTGAGACCTTCAAGTGTAAATCCATCACTTCAAACACATATAGATATGAAAATTACATGTGATACCATCAAATAAACCTACAAATCCACCCAGATGCATGTTTTTACTATTAATAAGGAACATGGAAACACTAATAATAATTGTTATCAAAGTTTCAAAGTTGCAGTTAGAGAACTCCACCTTTAGTGATTTGTAGCTCAAAACTAGCACTGCAAATATGTCTAAGGTTATGAATAATTTTTAGGGCCAATTTATTAGCCTCTGATCATGCCTAGTTGAGAAACTCACCACTTATTCTGACTTCAAGAACACCCTTCCCAATAAAAGAAAAATGTAATTTTTAGCCTAACTTTAGTCATGCATAAAATAGAAACCATAAGTCTTTATAATGAACCAAAAGACTTATCATGTGTGTGTTAAATCCACCTAATTTCACCCCATATCACATTTATTTAACATTCAATACTAATCTATGGCATAAGTTGTAGTAACAAGTCCTGAAATGCAACTTTTTTGTAGTGAAGAGACATGTTCTTAAGCTCCAACTAGTATTTTTTCCTTTTGGACCTCCAAGTGAAAATACATCACCTCAAACACATATATAGGTAAAATACACATGATCCCATGACCTTGACCTAAAAGCCCATATGGATGCATGTTTTCACTACTATTTTAAAGCATGGAAACACTAACAATAAATATTGTCAAAGTTTAAGTGGCTATTGAATAACTCCACCTTTGATACTTCATGGCTAGAAACTAACACTATCAACACAACTAGGGTGGTAGATAACATCCAAGACAAGGTTATTGACCTTTGATCATGCCTGATTGAGAGACCCACCACTCATTCTATAATCAAGAACACCCTTTCCAATACATGAAACATATAATTTTTATCCTAACTTTAGGTGTGCATAAAATGCAAATTATAAGTTGGTGGCATAAAATTAAAGAAACCTCACATGTGTGTCAAATACCTATAATTTCACCCTGAACATGTTGATATAACCTTAAATACTAATTTGTATCACACACTATAATAACAGGTCCTAAAATGAAACTTTTGTTAGTGAAAAGACAAGTTCTTATCCTCCAATTAACATTTCCACCTCTAAGACTTTCAAGTACAAGTCCATTGCTTTGAACATGTCTGAATAGGTAAATTAAATGTGCTTCCATGACCATGAACTCTAAATCCACCTGGATGCGCATGTTTTCACTATTTTTCAAGAGTATAGAATCACTAACAACAAATATTGTCAAAGTTTAAGTGGTAGTTGGAGAATTCTACCTCTAATGTTTTGTGGCTTAAAACTAGTGCACCAACACATCTGGGGTGATAGATAGCATCCAGAATCAAGTTATTATCCTCATATCATGCCCGGTCAAGAGACTCACTAGCCATTCCAACCTCAAGAATACCCTCTTTATAATATTTGAGTACTTATATTAAGTTTTTCTTAGCTTCAAATATATGAAATTCTTTACTAACTATTCCAACCGTGTAAAGGTGGAAGCTTATTTGGCACCACTAACCTATAAAAAAATTGTTAGTAAGTAATTAAAAATGAAATTCATATGTACTACCTATAAAATCAATAAAATTTAGTAAAATTAAATACATCTATATTTGACAAGTCATCATACCTTAGAATTTCAATCCAATGAACCACTAGGATCTACTCTAATATTGATATTAGCAAGAATAGATTCATGGTTTTAATCACAAACTTTCTATATATTTTTGTTTAGTGGCCTCCCATGATATTTGACCAACTTAATATTTGTTGCAATAACCAAATTTGAATAGTGTAGTATCTTTCTATGGTTTCAAAGTCTTCAAACAACCATACATCTAATGTTATAAGCATATCATTGAATCCAAGTTCCATTGACAACCACCAAACCTAGTGGGATAGTCAATGTTTGATCCATCTATGACTAAAGGAATTCAATTTTTTATTTTCCTCTACACATCGACATAAGTAGTAATTTGTTATCTCTTCATTTTCCTCATTAGCAATAACTGTGAAAACGTATCATGTATCAAGATTGGTAACAAGAATAAATATTAATTTATTCACTTTTAAAGATGCTATCAATATAGATAATGAGAATAAATAGTACATAATGATTAATACTTTACTTGTTTGCACTAGATCAGATACATGGTCAAATTAATGTGATGATGTCATATCTGTAAGTTGTAATGCTAATAGAACCTGATATGTGTCAATAAGAATTAGAGGTCTATAGTTCCATTCATCTACCCACTCTTTTGAATCACACTCATTCCAAATGAAGTCCATGCATACAGAATAATAGCATGCCAATTGTCTCATATGAATAGTTCAAGAACCTATATTTGAACTATGAAATGAGTGGAGCTCACTTGATTCGATTATAGTCATACAATCCTCATACTTTGTCAAGTGTTCTTCCTCCATCAACCAAAAATATCTATGAACAGTGGAATTTTCTTGAGCACCATGGCCCATTTTTTCATTACACCATTCAATAATGGTTGTTGTATTAGTGAAAACAACAACATTTTCAAAATTTAACTCCTCTCTTACAATGTCTCTTTTTACACATGATCTAGAACCATCATGTTCCCATTTTCCATGGCCAAATTCAATGAAAATCTAAATATATTCTACGCTAGTGGTAACATGCATCTTGCTTAACTAGTTAAATAATTGTGCATTCTTAAATTATGATGTGCAATTGTTTGATCAAATGTAATGCTAATTAAAATTAATGTTCCTCTTATTCAAATATCCATATAACATCTCAAAACAACCTTACACATACTCTGTATAATGTGATAGGTCATCACTAACATAGAAATGGTACTCCCTTAATATTTTTTGATATTGATCTATACTATCAAGCACATGCATGAATGTTATATACACTAATATGGCAACCTGTATGTCCTTTAATACTATGATTGAACTTCCATTTGTCGGTTGATAAAGTAATTCTCAATAAATTTGACTACTAAAAAAATAAAACCAAGTGGAAATGTGTCCTTTCTTAGCTTGAAATGTTCATCCAACCATCTAGCCATATGTGTGTGCTTTGCATACTCATCAACAATTTTTTCGTTGAATTTGACCATAAATTTTGAAACAAGTATATGTTTTGTCACAAGCTCACACTTTTTAGATTATTCACCATCTTTTAATTGATAAGTCAGATATTTGTATTTGCTCAAACCAACTAATTCCTATCCAAATACATTTGTACTATCCTCATGGTTATAATTTTTTAATTTTGGTAATCTACAGCAAATGTTGTAATTTCCATCCAAATATGCTTTGTTATAAAAGAAGTGTGCATCTAGTCTTTCACAAAAAATGTTTGAAATAAATTCCCTATCTAATTCTGGGAAAACTTCTATGCCACACTCATAAAAAATATTGTTAGTATAGAAAGTTAAATGTATATGGAAAAAAACATCATAATGCATTAAAAATTCAATATGTTGCCTTCAACAACAAGTGGTGTCTATGTGTGTGTAATTTATTTTTACACAAAATGGTTTGACCATCTCAAAATATATTTGACTAATAGAAATTTGTAGATATTTTTTCAAAAACTTAGAGTACAATTTTGTTTGAGTCATATCTAAAAAATATTTCAAATACAATTCAAGGTTACAAGAACCAACTCTTCTTTTCACTACATCTCTTGTATTGTGTCAAACTCTTGTATTTTCTTTCCAAAATTATGAAAGTAAATATTTGAGAGCATCAACTATGGCCTTATCATTTGATGGAATTCTACCAAGGAATGCCTAGAGCTTAGCGGTATTAACCTCATTAAGTCTTTGACGTTTTCCAATTACTTTCATTAATATTTTTTTATGTATGCCCAATTTTCAACTAGTTTTTGAAATCAATCATTTTTTTCCTATTTGACCACTTATTGCACAAATTGTAATTATACACTAGGCAAAATTAAAAAATTTATTTCATGATTTTGGGTCTATAATATGATATGCATCATGTATATTTTCAAAATTTTCATTCTTTTCATCATCAATGTTAGATGTTCTTAGTCCTAGAGTGTAAATTTTAGGCATCATATTAATAAATTTCATCAATGAAATAAGCACTTGACATATTTTTACTATCAAAATCTAATTTATCAAATAAATTATCTCAAATTTTGTCAGCTAGTCTTCTTGAATGGTAGTTAGACATTTCGTTATGTATTAGTTTCAAAGTGTTTTCATCAACTTAAATTAAGTACTCATCTTTTATATGCATAATCCTGGAGGTGTTGTTAATGGTGGAGTTAGTTGAGAAGGTGTTTCAAAACCATTATGTTCACTACCAATTTATTCATTGTTAATTTTATTATTTAGTTGCGGGATGGCATTTTATTCATTGTTACTTTCATCATTATGTGTTTCCATGAAATTATCTTCATTGATAGGGGTAAATCATGGTGCATATATTCATCATCAACAAAATCAAAAAAATCATACTTTGAATGTGGACTTGCAACATAATTTGGACTTTTAGGTAAACATTAATCATTATTATTCAATTCATTATTATCAATTTTATCATTATATATGAATTTATCTCATTAGGGATAGTGTTTGTACCTTGTCTCGAGCAAAATACTTGCATTCATACCTTATATTTTCCTCTCAACTCTTCTAATTGCTTTAGTGTTTTTTGCTTTAACTTCTTCCTCTTCTTTGAATGAGTTCTCATCCATGACTAGACAAAGAATAATTTGATTCATTTTGATGGTGGGGACCCAATGAATAATTTGATTCCTTTCAATGGTGGATGACCCAAATAATAATTTGATTCCTTTTGTCTTCACTATGGAAAACATAGAATGATGCAGAGAATGTTTTTGGGGTTAGAATTCTTGAAATACCCTAAAAATAAATGTTATACATTGACTTGTTTTTATTGAGACAATAATGTGAACACATTATAATATGTACACATTATAGTGCCTATATGTTATAATGTGTACGCGTTATATATATTATGCTTTTGTGATCATTTATTGAATTGGATTTTTCTCTTTATTTTGTTATGATATTAGGGTCAATTGACCCCCAAATTACTTCCATATAGTCAAAATTAGGTTCATGGTAGAAAATGTTTTAGTGGCCTATATTTAAAAAATCTTGAAGGTCACTAGGCGAATTGGTTTTGCAATGGTGTAAAATTAGGTTGGAAGGCATATAATAGTGTAGGTAAATTATGAGGTGGCATGTGACAAATGTAATTTGAGAAAGAATATCATCCCAAGATCCAACAAGAATAACAATATGCCATCATCTTATTGTACTATGAAATTGCCCAACTATATGATGTAGTTGCCTAACTGCACGATGCAGTCACCCAACTACATGATGCAATTGATTTACTACATGATTCCTAATGTATTTGTTTGGCTACATAATGCATCCAACTGATTACATCATGTAATCATTTAATTATAGGATGCATTCACCCGATTGCATAATCTAGTCATACATATGTATATTTCAGATAATCACCTAATTCAGCTAGCACCCTCGAATCACCTATAAAAGGCATCCGTGTTGTCATTTGACACCTAGTTGTAGTCACTTGACTATTGGTTTCATAATCTTAACAATAGATAATGACACTTGAGATAGTTTAATATACTCGAGGAGTGAATACCATCAGGTTAGAAACTTTAATATATTATATAAAGTGGTGAATGCCTCCAGACTAGCTTTTTGGTATTAGTAACATATGTTTATAAGAGGAAATTTATTTTAAAAATTAGGTGAACTGATCCTTAAATTTAAATTATACCCTAAAATTTAGATGATCCCATGTTATCATTTGCCCCACAAAATCACCAAATGCCAACTTCAAAAAATAGAATATTCATGAATTCACAAAGATTCACCACTAAAAAAATCCATAGTTTATGGGGTTTAATTTCATCCAAATTACAACAATCATTGTAACAATAGACTAAATGGGTAAATATGTCAGGAAACAATAGCCAATTTATCCCCTTGATTCACATTGTATACTCATATTTAGGGTCGAGGGGTTCATATTGGCCCCAATTACCTTCATGTTCGCATTTGTAATAAAATTAGGGTTGATTAAACCATATGTTGGATCATATTAAATCAATTGACCCATAAATTAGGTTCACATGGCTCAATTTTCCCAAATCACATCCTTATTTTCACCAATTGACTAATTATATCAATTCATGAAAGAATTGAACCTAATTTAGCCCCAAATCATGTCTTGATCTTGAAGTTAGGTTGAAAGGGCTCAAATTGGCCTTAATTTCCTTCATGGTTGAATTGGTGAACTATTTGATTTATTTTTTTATGATATTGGGTTCGATTGACCCCTCAAATTACATCCTATATAGCCAAAATCAGGTTCATGAGGTCCAATTTCATCCAACTTGCATCATTAATTCCAACAATCAACTGATTAGATCAATATGTTGGGAAATATGGGCTAATTTATCCCCAAATCACATCTTAGACTCGTAGTTAGGTTAAATGGGTTTAGATTGGCCCTAATTACCTTCATGTTTATATTTGTGATAAAATTAGGGTTTAGGGTTGTAACAATCAACTAATAGGGTTTGAGAATTAATTCTGAGATATATCTATCACACCTTTCAAATGAAAACCAAGATGTTAACTCTAAATCAATCTCTTATATCATAACAAATATAACACTTTCTTCTAAAACAAATAATTAGTAGAGAATATTTACTTGAATATCATCTTCATGACCACTTGTGAAGTGATATAGTTGGACCAATTCATCCCTCAAACATACTAGTGCAGGTTTCCATTCATTCATGCTTATTATCCATTGCCTGCATAGAAAACATTTACATTGATAATGTTTCATTGTGCCCAAATTAAATATGATGAAATATGCTTATGCAATCCACCACTCATTCTCAATCCATGAACATTTTGAAAAATCAAATGCACTTCCAATATATCCCCATGGACATGATAATGATTCATATCATTACTCTTTTTTTAATTTCAAATTCATTGAAGACACTCAAATTAGACAAATCACTAAACCAAAATACCCAACAAGGTTATTTTGTAGAACTACTCATTACATTTACATGTTTACCTAAAAAATTCATGCAATCTTAAATCTGATGAAATGAAGAATGAATAATCATCATTTCTCCCTATAATATGATTTCCCTGTTGTCCAATGTTGATCACACCAAAATACACATTTTAAATTATTTTCATTTTCATCCTTATTAGTTAAGATCCCTTGAAATTGATATGCCTTTAAAGGAGAATAAACAATATAGCCCATTCCTCTAGTTTTCTTGGAGTTAGACTAAAGGGGCACAAATTGGCCTCAACTTCTTCTTTGATTGAATAAATCAACTATTTGGTTCATTATATGATGACATTAAGGTCAATTTCACTCCAAATCACATGAAATACAATTGAAAATAGGTTGTTGCAGCTCAAATTTTTAAAAATCATGTCATTGATTGCACCATATGACTAATTAGCTCAATCTATGATGAAATCAAAGCCAATTCAACCTCAAATCATGTTGTATAGTCACAATTAGGTTCAGTGGCCTCATATTCACCCTAATTGCCTCAATAGTGAACCAATCAACTATTTCATTCATTATATGATGACATTCGAGTTTATTGAGCTCAAAATCACATCTTATACATGGCAAAATTGTATGTCATTAAACCAAATGATTATTTACTTCATTCTTTGATGAAATTGGAGTCGATCAAGTCCCAAATCACATTTTATAGTTGTGCACTTAAGTTGAAGGAGCTCAAATTATCTCCATTTGCCTTCAAATTCAACCATTAGACTATTTGGCCTATTTAGTTATGACATTGGCATCAACAGACCCAAATTAAATCTTTTATAGTCAAAATTAGGTTCACGAGGCTAAATTTGCTCAAATTGTATCACTGATTGCACCAATTCACTCAATCTAAGCTAATTTAGCCCTAAAACACATCATATACTTGTGGTTATGTTCAAGGAGTTCAAATTGATAGTAATTTCCTCCACCATTAACATAATTGACTTGTTCATTCATTTTGTAATGAAAATGGGCCTAGTTGAACCCTAAAACATGTTCCATTAGTCGAAATTACAATTTCGGGTGCAAACTCACCAAAATTGCATCACTTTATCCATGATGCCTTTTTTTTGGTAATGTATATCATGACACATTCCACTTTAAAATAAAATTATAAAAATTATAAATGTGAAATAAATAAGTATAAACACATATAAATGTGAATTAAATAAGTTTAAATGTGAACTAAATAAGTATAAATAAGTGTATATCATGATACATAAATAAGTACAAACATGTAAGAGTGGCCAAAATTTGTTTTTTTGATGTTATGGCAACATAACACATATGTGTTATAGTATGTACGCGCTATGTTCAATTTGAATTCAAAACTCCAACCTTTTGGCTCAGAAATGGTTTAGATTCCTAAGCCAAAGGCTTGGACTTATTAGCGCACAGCGGAATCCAAGAGTTTTGATAGAAAATTAAAAAAAAAATTACTTTTATCCTCATATACACTATGGATTTCAATGATAAATTTCATAAAATTATTACCACGATGACGAGCATTCTCATCTCTTTCCAAATATATGATTTTTATAATTTTTGGATTGTTTTAAAGTTTCAATCTATGTTGATTTCTAACCATAGTTTTTTCAAGCCACTACATACTACAAATATACATGCCTATATATGTTTGTGTATTTTTTTCGTTGATCCAAATGCAAAAAATATTATATGGTTACAAACTAAGCCTAATTCTACATACATTAAAAAATAAATAAAAAACTAGTTTTTTTTTTTTTTTAATTTTCAAGAATTGTTTACTTGTAAAATTAATTAAAAAAATGTTCATTGAAAAATTATAAAAAAATATAGATTACAAACTACATGATCTTATTTAAAGTTTAAAAAACAAAATTTAACAATATTGAATGATGGTAAAAAAATGAGAGGTCGCATGGCCAACTATCTACTCTATTTTCTTTAAAAAAAAATAAGAGTTTTTATTCAAATTTTAGATGTTTGACATAGTTATTTTTTAAACAAAATAGTGTTTTGGAAACTAGACTCAAAATGCTACAATTCATGTTCTTACACTATCCTCTAATTTTGAGTGGTCATCTCAAATTATAGAACAAAAATTTAGATTTGTCAATTTTTAGGAAAAACATGTCCACGAATAGATCCCTTATTATCTCTCAACTTTGTGCACTTACCCTTATTTCTATTGTTATATCATTTGATTCATCTTGGGATATATTGAATGACACACCCCATATCTTAGGCATAGTCCTAGAAAACATATACCCTTGATATTGAGTGTGGATTGCCCTAGATGTTAAATCTATAATTATTTTGAGCATCGTCATTGTATCATCTAAATATACGTAAGATCTATTATTATGACTTTTATTTATATCCTAGTCTATAAAGAGAAAGATGATTGTAATTGGTCATTATAATCCATACATATAAAGGACACATCCAGATAAACCAAAAGACGACCACAATATAGGGGACATGGCAGCACTATGTAGTATGCTTCACGAGGTTCTTGCACTATAAAGAACATACCTAGTAGACCCAAAACCATACAACTTAAGATTTTGGTGGAAGATATAGAAATAAAGAAGATGAAATGAGACACAAAAAGGAAATTATGGGGAGGTTAAAAAAAGAAAATGGCCATCACAAATCAGCAATTATGCTAATACCATGTAATTTAAATCAATAATCTAAAAATACACCAACACGTTAATTCTAGGGAGCACTCTTTGCTAGTTGGTTTGACATGATTAACATTTGCATACAATTAAATAATTGAAAGGATGTGTTTCAATAATTGATTTTTGATACATGATAATTTGGGGTTAGCGGGCTCACACCCATTCCGAGACACAAGTGGAAATCTAGTCCCCATACCTCGACAAAGCCAATCCATCAATATATGTTCTCTACTATGGGTCATCTAGATATTAGTGGGATTTGAATTTGGGTTACCATTATGCCAATACATCTGTTTTAACCGTTGCACCACAACCTAAAAAATATGTATTAAAAATCATTGAAAGAAGGTATATGATAATGCACATGACAAGTTTATTGCTTGGACTGCCCGAAAGACTACTGTGAATATGATGGGAAAATGGATAATGACATAAACATACACAATTAGCACAATTACAACTTAGAAAAGCAGGATTCATGCTATAGAGTCCTTGTCTGAGTAGGCCTTCAATTATATTCCATGGCGGAAAAAGAACAAGAACAAAAATCTATCTTAGTCAACGTCGCCTTAAATACTTTAAGAAAACAGTATAGATCTACCCCATACACTGACATCATGTATATATCCTCACTTAAATTTCCCAAATATCCTTGTTTTTGACATGATAGGAAGACAAAACAAAAGCAAGTGTACAAGTTCACACCTAATTGCAAGGGGTTCGGTGACACAGGTAATTTAAATTGCAGCATCTTGGGAAGAGTTGTCAATTGAGACCGACATGGAGAAAGTTGACATGGATTAATTCCCACTGCACGCTGCATGCCAACGCCAGTGCATTCTGCTTGCATGCAACGTTAACACCCAGTCTCAGATTATCCAAACTACAGTTCTTCAATTCTCTCTTTCCGTTGACTATTCTGATTGTGTCTTTTTTAAATCCCCAATCCTGGAGGCATAGAAAATGGCGGAATTGAATGCAATCATTATGACAATCTCACGGTAATAACCTGAAGCATGCAGGCCTGTCAAGTCACTTGTAGGCCCAATCGATGTTCGTCCCTCGCGAGACTCCTCCCATGTTTTTATATTTAGCGAATGCTATTGTTATAAAAATATGGAAGAATCTGCCTTTCTTCACACTCTCCAGGTTTATAAATCCTTGCTACAACGATTTTTTAGTCTCTGTTAACTGTTTTGTGTTAGGAGATGGCAGAGGAACCAGGGCATCGTCAGTTTAGAGGCAATGATGCAACAACCGAAAGGACTATGGACTCCTGGAATGTTTCAACTGAAGGGACATTGCCAGTCAGTCTGAAGGCCAATCTGCAAGAGGTAGATTAAATGTGTTTTATGATGTGGGTGTCATGTGTCATAGTGTTAAGTAACCTCTTTAGCATCTGGGGATCAACTGTGTACAAGATTTTTGGATCTGATTCGTTTGGAATCACTAATCTTAATTCTGTGTATGAGATTTTATAATATTTTTGAAGTATAATTATTCTCATTTTGTAAATTATTACAGAAGCCATGGTGGAGGCAGTTTATTGAGTTTATTGGACCAGGATTTCTGGTGTGCATAGCCTATCTTGATCCTGGAAACTGTATGTTACTTTTGACTCTCAAACCAACCTTCGTTATTGGTTTTATGCAAATAACTTAATTGTCTAATTCTAATTTTTCAATGTATCTCAGTGCAGTCCGACTTGCAGGCGGGTGCACAGTACAAATATGAGGTATATGTCTAAATAATATCTAAAAGCTATCTGTTTTTATTACAAATGAAGACCATCTTTTGATTTTTGATTTTTTTTCCTTGGTTTGTAGCTGCTCTGGATCATTCTTGTGGCATCAATATTTGCCTTGATTATTCAATCTCTGGCAGCAAAATTGGGAGTCAGTACAGGTCAGTCCGGTCTCTGTTTCAAAAATTTATATAAATATCATTACTTCGATCCATATTCTGACGTCAATCTATCTTGCTCAATAATGGACTTTGGTTATCTTCCAGGCATGCATCTTGCTGAGCACTACAGAGCAGAGTATCCTCCGAAAGTAAATTTTTTGTTGTGGATACTAGCAGAAGTGGCTGTTATTGCGGCTGACATTCCCGAAGGTTGATATTTTCAAGGATTAGTGAATTAGTTTGGTGTGTTTTAAGTCATGTATGATACTCAGTAGGAAAATAGTAATACAAGGGATAAATGGATATGTAGTTTTTCATGAATATCTTCTAAAATCGGCTAATGTCTGAATGCATGGCAGTCATTGGATCTGCTTTTGCACTGAACATGCTGTTCCATATACCTATATGGGTTGGGGTTCTTCTAACAGGGCTGAGTACACTCCTGCTTATTGGAATGCAGCAATTTGGGGTACTCATTTTTTACCTGCTAACTACAATTTCTTTTCTTTTTTCTTTTTCTTTTTTTGAATTCTAAACAATATGGGCTTATCTATGATTTGTAGATCCGAAAGCTTGAGATGTTTGTGGCTCTTCTGGTGTTCGCAATGTTCATCTGCTTTTTTATAGAGATGGCACATGCAAAGCCTAAATCCACAGAGGTCTTGAAAGGAATGTTTGTTCCTCAGCTAAGTGGAAGTGGAGCAACTGGTCTTGCCATCTCACTTCTTGGGGCTCTCGTTATGCCGTAAGTTTTAATGACATTTGAGCCATCCAAATTTCACAAGTTTTCTTAAAAATACATGAAATCGGGATTACTAATACTGAACAGTAACACAAACATGTCAAAATCCTATTTTACAAGGCATGGTGTTCTGGTGTTTAAATTTTGATTCGTTATAACTTGATGTGCAGGCACAACTTATTCCTACATTCTGCCTTGGTTCTCTCACGGGATGTACCTCGTTCTGTGCCTGCAATTAATGTGAGTTTTACTTTGTCCTTCTTCAATAGAATAGGAGAAAGGGGAGGAGGTTAATGATTGGAAATGGTGTTTTATTTTTGCAGTCAGCATTCAAGTATTTCGTTTTAGAAAGTGCGGTTGCTCTGTTCATTTCATTCTTGATAAATGTGGCTGTTATCTCCGTGAGTGGAGCTGTCTGTTCAATGTCGAACTTATCTATAGAAGATAGGGAGAACTGTAACGACTTGGACCTCAACAAATCCTCATTTCTTCTTAAGGTATGTTGTTTTTCTATGTTTTCTTCTATTCATTGTATTTCTTTCTAATCATGTGCTCCCAGAAAAGGTCAGAGGGTGAAATTTTATAGGGGTAAGGTAAGCACCTTTATTATTTAAGGTGAAATTTTATAGGGGTAAGGTAAGCATATCTACTATTTAAAGCACATCAAGGTATTTTTTACATGTTGGGAGTATGAGATGGTCCTAAATGTTATAAGTTATTTTGTAGATCATAACCAAAACATTATCTCATATATAAACCTTAAAAATATATTATTATTATTATTATTACTATACACAATATCATTATTTAATATCTAACTTTGAGAACAACATTTATGAACATGGAGTTGATTCCCCAAAAATAGTATTAGGGTTACAGAGTTATAAAATTTATGGATTTTTTGGGCTTGTGTGCAGCATGTTCTAGGACAGTGGAGCTCAACAGTTTTTGCAGTTGCACTGCTGGCATCAGGTCAGAGTTCAACTATCACTGGAACATATGCAGGCCAATATGTGATGCAGGTAGAAAGCTTAAAACATTCTTAAACTCTTGCTCCATTTTCTAAAAGCTTATGCAAATCAGTAAAAATAATATTGAGGGAAATTTTTTTTCAGGGATTTTTGAATCTGAAAATAAAGACATGGATGCGTAATATTATGACACGGAGCATTGCAATATTACCAAGTTTAGTTGTGGCCATCATCTGTGGCTCTTCTGGCTCAGGAAAACTAATTATTATCGCCTCTGTATGTGTTTTTAAATTTCTCTCATAAACCCACCGCCATTTTTTACTGATTCCTGAAAAAACAATTGACTTGACTGGTTGTATTCAATATTACGCAGATGATATTGTCGTTTGAATTGCCATTTGCTCTGATTCCCCTCTTGAAGTTTACTAGCAGCAAGACAAAGATGGGCCCTCACAAAAACCCAATTGGAGTAAGCTACAATATTACTCATTATTTGTGTGGAGATTCAATATTTTGTTGTACCCAATTGTGCTCTTTTTTAAAATTATTATTTTAGGCAATTGAACTTTTATAATACTGTATACTGGTTTTTCATTTCGACATTACGTATTTAAAATACTGTGTATTGGTTTTTATCTCGATGTTTCGGATCAGAATCTTTGATCCATCATCCAGAGAAAGAGAAAATATCCTTATATTTTTGTCTTAATTGCAGGTTGCCGTCATTGCATGGATATTGGGATTTTGTATCATAGGCATCAATATATACTATCTTAGCACAGGGTTCGGAAACTGGCTAGTGCATAACAATTTGCCTAAGGTGGCTTCCGTATTTATAGGATTAATTGTGTTTCCTCTTATGTTATTGTACATAGCTGCGATTTTATACCTGACTTTTCGAGCTGAAAAGAAAGTAACATTTATAGTGCCAGGAGAATCAACCCCAGAAAATAGTAGCACTACCACCCCTGTACGACAACTGTACCTACAGCCGGACTATCTTTGAAATGGCTTGGTAACATTTGTGATTTCACATCCAAATCATGCCAATCATTTATGAAGAAATAATGTATGCAGAGGGAACGAGAAGAAATTCTTTTCTTCTGAATATCTTGTTATAATGTATGAATGCTGCAGTTTTAATGGAGTTTTGACTTTGAAACAAATGCTTTCCTGTATACATTGCATTCTCAAATAGGAATTGACATGCAACCCACGAATCACCCAGATATGCTAAAAGGAAAAAGTAACATTATGTCTGAAAGATCTTTTTGCATATAATTAATGTTAAGTTTCACATTCCATACATAATACCTAGCATTGCCCTCAAGGCACAAGATGAAATGTATATTTAATTTCTGTGATTTTATTTGGTAGTGTTTTATTTTCATTTGTGGAATATATTTAATTTATGTGATTTTATTTGGTAAGTGTTTTATTTTCATTTGTGGAATATATTCTTTTTTTAAGTGTACGATGTGCCCACCCTCTATTACATAAGAAATAAACCTACCAATTCCCCTTGCAACTTTGAGATGATTGTCAATCGACTACTTATTCTCTCACCCAGTGACTTCTCTACCATGACATTCACATTGTATCCACCCCTTATGCATCCATGTGACATGTACTTTGCAAAAGCATTGGTACTCATTTCAACCACAACAAAAGCAACAAGATAAACTCCTTAACGTCAATGTATTATCCCCACATAATTATCATTATATTATTGAATCAAACCACACATCGGATCCACATTTTGGACGTTGTTTCTTTTTATAAGCAAATAGAAAATAGTCAATAAAAGATGTCGTCATTACCTTAAAGTAAGGGCATGTGTATGATATGAGCTCTTTAGTGTACGATATCACAAGAAATCGTCCTTAAACGAACATAAGTTACAATATAAACTTTTGAACTTCAATTTTCCATATCATTGACATTGAAACATTGATAAGATTTGAGTATACCTTTTTTATATATTAAATGTTAGTTATTATATAAGTATTATGTAATATATATTATAACAATTTTATATATTAAACATTAATTATATATTATAGATGAATACTATATATCATGTAATATATATAAATATTTAATTATATAATATATGTAAGTATTATATTATATGATATATATTCTAATATAGTTTTAAATTTTGAAACATCAAAATTGTGAAACAAAACTTAATTTACGTAGATCATAGTTAATTAAGAAAAATGAAGGTGAATTGTACATCTTTGTATTGAGAATCATAAAACATATGTTGAGTTCCTTGCACAATACTAGTTCAGTTTTAGCTTAACACATGTTACAATATAAGGAAAGGCAATCAATGAACAAACAAGATGATAAGCAATACCAACTCTTGCTACCATCTAGGGATGATCACCAATCAACTACCTTTTCTCTCAACTAGTGACTCTTCTACCATGACATTCACATTGTATCACGAGTGATGCTCCTTATGTATCCATGTGACATTCACTTTGCAAAAGTGTTGGTACTCATTTCCGCTGCAATGAAAACAACAAGATAAACTCCATAACCTTGATGTATTGTCCCCACATCAACATCATTACATTGCTGATTTAAACCCCAAATACGATCCACACTTCAGACGTTGAGTCTTTTCATAATCAAATAGAAAATAATCAATAAAAGATGCATGATATGGGCCCTCTGGTGTACGATATCA